>JAUZSU010185075.1:0-12355 GCA_034780255.1 Parotocinclus maculicauda
TGTGTCTGATATCCGATGAGGGAATGACGTCAATATCAGACCTGATACCGATATGGGATTGGATTGGATCTATGTCTAGTTTAAACCCGTATCTGGGTGGGACTAAATTTACATGGTATCTTGGGGTAATATCTACTCCTGCATGAGGTACTCTATGATTCTATTCACACCTGGATTAGCCATGCCTGTGCTCCACCTCCTCCAATGAAGGAGGAAAATTACCTCTGTTTTTCACTCAGCTCACTGTTTTTCTGATAATTTAATCCCACCTGGTCGCACATCTCTGTCATTTTGGTGTTCGATGTCGCCTCTTGTTGGAAGTGTTTGACCACTGCTACTTCTAGCATGTGAAACAAAGTCACTCAAAGACATTATATCATTTAAGGTAACAGTATTGAGGTTACATTATTTTGAGTGTTGATATTTGATTCATGCTGTAGATTCTGCAAATAGAAATTGTATTTAGAAACCCTAGAGAGTTCCTTTAACGTTTGTCATTGTAACTTTGTGTCTTTTTAGTGTGGTGTGTAACCCCAAGAGAGAGCTGGGAGAATTTACTGTCATTCACTGTCTGACTGGCTGGATCCCAGAGCTCATCCCCCTTCAGTAAGACCTTCTTGTTGTCTTGCAGCTGTCACTTTGCAGTCCTGTTGCACACACAGTGAACTTTTCATACATAATGCACAGACAGTGCTGGTGCATTGCTGTTTGTTTCTGTTCGTCTTGACATTAATATATTACCAGTCAAATAATAATAATACAGTAATTCTAGGAACTGGCTGCTAGAAAACTCTCAATATTGTTATTATTTATAGACAATGTGTTAGAGATGCACCACAGATTTTGTCTATTGTATTTTTAACCCAAAAGGTTAGATCAGCTAAAAAAAAAACGGATTGAAATTGTTACCGCAAAAAGGTTAATGTCAGGCAAGTGGGAGGGCAGAGATGAACATAAAAGCCGAACAAATGGAGTTTACAATACAAGATCCTAAACTCACGTCATACACACTTTGAAAGCATCTAAATGCCGTCTAAATAGTATCTTTAACAGAAGTGCTCCTCTTTGAAGTTCCCTTAGCTTTCATTTGTGGCTTTAACATTAAATGATGAATGTCAGCCTTCATGCGCCGCAAATAATCTTATCTAATTAGTACTGGTCATAATTAATGTTTGTTTGACTGTTAAGTCAATAATAGCAAATGACTAAATTAAAATATATTTCACCAATGACTGCTCCCTTAATGATATTTATTAACTTATGCTCTAAATACATTGGACTGACAGACTATGCTTAAAGAGAAAAAAAAATATAGGCTACATGGCCAGACGTATGTGAGCATCACACTTGGGCATATGATGCACAAAAACAATGGGCATTTAAAGATGTTCCTGTTGTTTTAAGCAGCATACAGTTCTCTCTGGAGTTTTTTGTCCCTTTCCTTCAGCTTCCAGAGTGACATCAGGCTGAGCCATTGCAGTTCCTAGATTTCCTTACAGCAACATTTGCCCAAAGTGAACTGCTCACAAAAATGAGGGGATTTCAAATGAATCCCCTGAAAATGAGAGATTTCAAAATGAATATAAAAAGGATCCAGCAAGAACTGATGGATAATCTGATCCTGTCCATGACACATCACTGTCAGCGTGTTTTGGCGCTCCTGGGTGATCATACAACCTACTACTGAACGGTTAACATGGGGGCACTTTCGTCCAGTTTGACATGCTTCTGTTAACCCCCATGAACATGTCACTTTCTGCTCAATCATGATAATTGCATTTGCATCTCATTGTTTTATTGTTTCATATTCCTTTTGAAATATCCCCTCATTTCTGGGAGCAGTGTAGTTCTAGTGTGGGGGTGGGGGTGGGGTTTGGTAGGGTTTGGAAGGAGTCATTGTTGCAGTACTAGAGGATGATCCTTCCCATCTGGCCTTCCCTCCCTCAGGCGGTCGTGCCTGAATGACTCCCAACCCAGCATCGAGTTTTCGTAGGCTTTTTATTCTGTCATAGTAACAAATACTCACACAGGAGTGTAAAGCAGAAGGAGCACCAATTAAAATCTGTGTTTTCTTACGTATTGATACAACAGAAAAAGCAGATATCATCTGATTACAATAATAACTTGTGTGCTGTATTACATACGGTATGAAATTACAAATGACAATTACATTTCATAAGACTTACAAATGAAATTACATGCAAACTGTATTCATATGGTTCAAAGGATTAAATCTTTAAAGGATTGAGTCCATTGTTCAAAATTGACTCCAGTCTAACTTTGCATTTCATGTCTCAGTACCGAGCCTGATGGATGTGCCCACTGAGGCTAAAAGGGAAGTGAAGATACTATTTTATTATTAAAGGTCTGCTAAGCATCGAAGGCTGGGACTTCAGTGTAGTGCCTCTGGCAGAGCTAAAATCTCTATAATTCCACAGTCATTTATTCCCAGCCATTGCCTGGAATGAAGTTTTTTTGTGACATCTTTCTCAGGGAGCTGTGTAACATTAATGAGGTTCACTGATCTATCGCTTCCCCTCTGGGACTGGGACAGGTCTCGCTTTCCGCTAAACTGGGCAGTCATGCTCTGGTGGCTTGGCAGTAAAGGGTGCAGACACGACCCTCCATTAGATCTTCTTTTAGCACATGTGGTGTATAAACAGTCGATGTCTTGCAGGGTGTCTGTTTTTTATAGGTTTTACTTTGTGTTGTATTAAAAATACTGTACAGGGGTACAGTGGTTAGCGCTGTCACCTCGCAGCTCTAAAGACCTGGGTGGTGTGAAGTTTGCAAGTTCACCTCATGTCATTATAGATTTCCATTTGGTTCTCTGGTTTCCTTTCCACATTTCAAAGACATTTACATTTAGATTTACATTTATGGCATTTAGCAGACGCCCTTATCCAGAGCGACTTACAACTGATACAAGCAATTGTGGGTTAAGGGTCTTGCTTAAGGACCCAACTGTGGCAACTTGGCAGAGGTGGGATTTGAACCCGGGACCATCAGGTCCAAAGTCCAGTGCCTTAACTGCTAGGCCACCACAGTCCAAACTACACATTCAGTCATGCAGGACACAGGACTCAGGTCACCACAAAAGGGGGCTAACATATTAGACCGCTGGGCCATCTGAACGCCAAATGTTTTATCAATATAAAATGATATAACAGCTCCTGTGCTCCATAATTAAAAATCAGCTGGTGGAAACAGCAGTTCTGAGGTCCTGGGTTGAAACTCCAGGTTGAGCTAGCCACAGGGGGTAAGATTTCCCTCTACATCTTACCCCACAGGTTACCCCAAGCGGGTTAGTTCTGACCAAGTTAAAAGCTTGATTATGTGCTTAATGTCTTATTTGGGAGACTTTCCCTGTATAATTTTAATGATATTTTATATGATAATTGTACTCCTAGAAGATGCAACTATGACCCTATTGTAGATTCATGTCAATACAGTGGATGGTGGAATGAATGCTGCAAGCAGAAAGTTGTTCAAATCTTTCTTTTTACAAAAAAAGTATTCATTACCAAATTATTCTACGTAGACAAGTTATTATTTCACATATATTAGTTCCCAGATTAAATTTTGCAATGTATTTTTTTTGGAAAAAATAACAGTCCTGTTTGCTTGATGCTTGATAGCAAAGGGTCTCAGTGGTTTTGTGATCCAGTGCTCTCCAGTTCCCTGTTAATCTACATTTCTGGAAATAAGCATTATTTTTTGCAGTAACTATGAAGTTATTCAATTGTAGAACACAAAACTGCTGAAAAATAGAGGAATTTCCTCCTGAAACATCATGGAATAGTATGAAATAGAATTCAGCAATTGTTTTAATCAGTTTCTGGTAGGGTATTGCCTGATTAAAAATACATAAGAAGTCCTTCTAGAGTAGAAAACACAGTGGAATTAAAGATTATACCATGATGAATCTGTGAAAGCAGTATTTTGAAAACAATATGGTCTCCAGGCCAACATCTGCCTACCCATTCATCAATCCACAGTATGTTTCCACCACATCAAAACTTGCAGTCTGAACAGATCTGTTGAGTCATAAAGGCTCCTGAGTATATAGATACTTGAACGATGATTGACCTCAGTTCTCAAGGGAGGTTCATTATTTTAAATAAAGTATTTCCTCTGGCTAGTCAGTTTGTTGTGAAATGTATAGCAGCACCTGAATAGTGAGAAGAAAGTGGCTTGGATGGAGTCTCCAAAGAAGCTAAGATCGTGTGCACTATTAAAAGAAGCAGTTTTATGAGGGGAAAATGTTCTATTTCCAAGGCAACGCTGCTTTGGGCTTTGGGCTATGAAGAAACTCTGATGTGGATTGTGCATTTAGCTCAACCACCATGCGACTGAATACCAGATGCCTGCCTAGAGGAACACCATTTGCGTGTATGAGTGAAAGCCTAGATGGGAATTCCCTGCTCTCTTCATATACGCAAGACCACAAGATAATTTGTCTATAGTCACAAGGCCAGAGATGGAAACGGAAAAGGGAAAATGAGTAAATCGGGCATCCAGCATGTCTTGTGGATTTAATTTTATGGCCAAATCACAGCGGCCATTGTGTTCCAGGTGTCTGTGGGGAGAGTGACTCAGAATCACACCAGGCATGTGAAGAGGGAGGGGGATTGAAGGGGTGAGTGTGTGTATGGGGAGATTCCTTATCCAAAGGAATATTCTGACATTTATTAACCTTATCCCTGTCCACTTGCCTGTTTGGAGGAAACAATGAAACCCCTGCCAAATTAAAACGCATACATTGGACTTTTATGGGCAGAATTTGGTTTACACACAACTGTGGACATTGTCTGTGTCTCTGTGTGTATATTCATAATACACTCACTTTATTAGGCTTCTACACTCATTGTCCATTTCCTCATTTTCAACTATCATATGGACTTGAACTTTATTTGATTTAACGTTCCTTCCAGCATCAATGGCTATTCATGACAGGAGCGAGGTTACCTTGATGCTAGTCAGTAAAAAAATCCAGCTGGGCCAATTTGGAGAGAGCAATTAATATAACGCCTGACTTAGGTTTGTGAGGGAAACCGGAGTACCTGGAGTACATCCACACTGACATGGGGAGGACATGCAAACTCCACATTGGCAGTTTCCGAGGTTGGGATTGAATCAGGGATCTCTGGAGCTGTGAGGCAATTGTGCTAATTGCGACAATTGTGCATGAGCCATGGTGTCTTCCCCTTTACCGTATACATGCATGTTGTAGTTTACAATTACAGTGACCGTAAAAGTGATGTAGTGGTGGTGTGTTAGTGTTTGTGTGTTGTGCTGGTATGAGTGGATCAGACACAGACGTGCTGCTAGAGTGTATAAACACTGTGTTAAGTCAAGGTACAACTCTATTAGATACTTTTTCCATATTGTACATACAAATTCAGAGATAGCATCTCATCTGTTTGTGTTAGTCATCCTCTAATCTATAATCAACTCTTACAGGACGCTTCCTACAGGATGCTGGTGGCTGGACTTTCTTGGTTGTGTAACTAGTTTCAGTCTAGTGCTGACATTGAGATGTTTAAAAACTCCAGCAGCACTGGTGTATCTGATCCAACCATACCAGCACAACACACTTCAACACACCCCCACCACATCAGTGTCATTACAATGCTGAGAATGAGCCCCCATTCCGAATGGTATCTGATCTGTGCTAATGGTATCTGACCTGGGTTCTGATCTGTGCTAATGGTATCTGATCTTGGTTCTGACCATCAGAGAACAGTGTAAAGCAGACTATCTAATGTAGAGAAACAGATGGACTACAATCTATAATTGTAGAACTATGTTATAAAGTAATACTAATACTAATAAAATGGACAATGAATACAAAAACAAAGATGTGTGCCTAATAAAGTGATTGGCGTGTGCACACAGGTACGGCAACAGATAACCACAAAGCCTTCTTTTTTGTGAGAAGAACCCTTTTGTAATGACAGTGTTTTGAAATTTTGCAAGAACCCTTTTGTAATGACAGTGTTTTGCATATCAGTGTTCACCAAATCTGAACTCTGGACAAAGAGTTGCTTGCAAAATCTATTCATCCTGTCTTCTATAAATATGCTATAAAGCAGCTCATTGCTGTGAATTTCCTAACGATATTTCACTTATGGAAGTCTAGTGTAACCATGACTTTAATAGTAAATAAAGGTATTAAAGTGTAAAAGTGGATGTGTTAGCCATTGTCTGATCGCTGGAGGTCAACATTTTATTTGTGTCTTATAGAACTTTTACCCTTATTGATGAAGGACTAAGGGGAACTAAGTTTTTTTTATTTCAGAGTTTCTACGCAGTCTGGTGAGTCAGTTAGCTTTTAAAATATAATATGTCAGCACATTACTCTGGGTTCGAGTGGATCATCCTCCCCTCACTCATCCTTAATGACTCCTGCTGGCCATGCACTGGCTTACACCTGTGCACAAGTTAATAAACCACAACTACAGTATACTGCTTAACCTTTATTACTAATCTTTACCTACAAGTGTCCTTCTTGGCACTTGGCCAACTTTAATCAGTTGAGTTAAGAGTCTTTTCTCAGTATTAGTAATAGTACTATTAATAATAAGTTGTGTTTTAATCATTCAAAGGGAAATGTATACATTTATATAAAAGAAAATGCAAAAATTTATAAATATGAGAAATTTGTTGAAATCATGAATTGACCTACTATGTGGTACTTATGTGGTAGACAAAGATTAAGATGGAAAACACTATACTACTCCTTTAATGCATGCTTTTCATTCTGCAGCATGACATCATGAGGAATGTCCTTCGTGAAAAAAGGCTTACCAAAGCCTCTGAGTTAAAAAATCCATGCTGCACGTCATGCAGCTCTGCCCACTATTGGGGTGACTCCCAGCCCTGGAAAACTTGCACTTAGAGTTAAAAACCTTGCTCAAAACAGGAAACTCTGAATATTTCCTCTGTTCCAACATTGATTGCTGTGCCGTGTTCTGACAGCCCCTCTCCATACATGGCAGTTAACAAAAAATTACAATGCTACATGGAATCTGTGTGAAATTTTCTATACTCATGGGTTTCACAGACAGTCTGAACCAATTCAGCTTCCAGTGACATCCTGACCTGGCTGTGGCTGTCAATGGGTTTTGCTGAGGTGTTGCTTTCAAATAAAGCCCAAACCTTTCATGCAGCAACATCCTCATTGTTGAATTACCGCCTACAGTGTTTACAAGCACACCAAAATAAGCAACGTAGGTGTCATAATGGGCATCATTTTGGGTTACTTGCTCAAAGTGGTTAAATATAAAAGTATAAAAGCAAACATTCAATTGCAAAAAAGTTACCTCACCTGAAGGGAAAAGTAGAGTCTCTTTTTCTGTTTATAAATGAAAACAGACTGCTCCCTCCAGTAACATTTCGGAAACATACCTCTCCCCACTTTTCGGGTTTTTTTGGCTTTTGCCTAACGGCCTTGGGTGATTTTTTTCCCCAGGATTTTGCCACGCTGCCTCCTTTTAGACAGGATGCTGATTGGGCTCCCTAAACCAAATATTCATGATTGGATCTTTCCTATATGCCGCTATTGAAAAGAATTGCATCACAACCTTGTCTAAACATCTAATTGATTCATCATAATGCTGCCTACAGTATGTACACCAGCATCAAATGCAACAGAAATAGCTTTTATTTGATACAACTGTCTCAGCATAGCCACAACAATTATTTTATTATGAGTCGCCCAACTTATATGCAATCTGCTTCCTTAAACATTTCACTGTTACTGAGGAAAATAACTGTGGAAAATGATTTCCATGTTGAGACAACTAATGAGCTACATGTAATAATATAAATTGCCCATATGAAGTTGGATTTAAGGAATACCCTGCCTAACCAATTTACTTTTAACCTAACCCAAAGCATGGGTTGTGTTTGATGCTAAGCAACAAGGTGCTTCCTCAAAACCTGTCATCTGCTAAGAATGCGTGGGGTGATCATCAGTGGACACATTAATCCTAAAACGTGTGTCTGAATATCAATCAAAAGCAATGACACTGCCATTATTCACTCAGACATGGCTATACTTTTGGTCTGCAACTTTTATTTGTCATGCTAGTCATGAGCCAATTTAAAGTGACCAGTCAACTAAATGCATGTCTTTGGAATGTGGGAGGAAATCGGAGTGCCCATGATAGATGCAGAAGGAGATCCAAACTCCACAAGGCAGAGTTTGTGGTTGGGATCGAACAAGGGATCTCAGAGCAGCAAGGAATCTCGTGCCACTTGGTTATTAAAGTTCATGCTCGTGCTTAAAGTAGTCAGTATCCACCTCCCATCGCCAAACAATCTAGGACTGTACATGTATTATGGGCTCTTGATTTATTTACGTATCTGTCATGGTTGACGTGAGCTGGACATACACTGGGAAGCATCTGGTTGCTGAAATACATGGGATTGTCACATCAGCATTTTCAGTAGAAGTAATACGATGTTTGAAGTTTTATCATGGATCATTTGTAACGTGATCAAACGCAAACCACCCACAACCGCCTCAGCACTGCTCCAACCCCTTAAAATACCAAAAAACCCACCCACTTTTCCCCGCATGTATGTTAGCAAGGGTGTACGAGGGTGTGTCCAAAACCACACATTCTTCTCTTGTAGGATACTAAATATTCTGTCATTAGTAGCCACTGTGGTATAATGCAGGTATGTGTTGTTTAACGTCCTGATATGATCAACGTCTCTCGTCTTAAGAATTACAATAGGAAATAAAACACTGTCTTATACACATCAAATTTACATCTAAATGTCAGAAAACTAGTATGAGCAAACCCTTGAGACACCTGCTGACAGAAAAGAGAATCACAGGCAGAAAACAACATGGTAACGATGTTTTTTCATAATCAGTAAGTGTACGAAGTTTTATAAAAGATGCAAAGATAGGAATTATTGTATTGTACAGAACATTACTTTACTAAATATTTTACATTATGTATTCTTTAAAATGATTGTTTCAAATAAACACTATGTGGAAAGTATCTAAACCACTATGTGACGAAAGCAGTGTCCGGTCAATATTCATTTTGGTCAACGTCCTGTTTAATAGAACATAACACATAAAACGCTACTTCTAGTTACTTAAGGTGGTGTTTTATTTTTGGTACATATAGTAAACTATTTGGGATGTTGTCATGTGATTAAACAGTAATATGTTCAGTTTACATGACTCAACTACAGGTGGAACAAGCTCAGAATGTCAGAGAAGTCATACCGATTTCACTTTCCCTAAGGAATAGCAGTGATCACTGAACAATGCATGACCCAAAGTATGTGCTCCCGTCCAATATTTTTCACCTACAAATTATATAGCGACGTCCACTGACATGACTGATGCAATCCATGATTTAGGATTTTCTAACCGGCAAGAACTTTCAACAACAGATAATTACATGTTTGTTTTCAGTTTATTGATCTCTGTAGCTATAAATAAAACCGCTAAGTAAAAATGGTTTAAATATGCCTAAAAGTGCTTTTATATTCAAATGCATCCAATAATAGCTGCTTTTCAGTTCCTAATACTCATTGCATTGTATACCTAGGATTTATAGTGTAGAAACATTACATTTGGTATTTAGTATGCAAAAACAATCTGCATTGTACATTTTCTATATGCATAATCTACATTTTCACAAAATCTGAAAAGAAATTATGGCAAGTGCAACCTAATTCTATTTTCCTATTGCAATAAAGATCAAGATCGAGATCAGTATCTATCAAGATTAGAAAAAAAGAGTTTTTTTCTTACCTTAACTACATGGTCATTTAAATGTTTTGGGTCCCGGTTGACCAGGTCAATCTCCTTGGTGTGCACATCTTCCAGAGTCTTCTCATGGATGCTGTCGTTGTCCATGTCTTTGTTGTTGGGTTTGTATATGTTCCCCTGTTTCCTGATGAAAGGTGAATGGATGTATTCCTACACCAAGGGGGTCAAGGAAACAGCACAAATAAGGAAAAGTGCAAATGAGATGGAAGAGCGGGGAACACCAAGGCGCATTCCCTTGGCTTGGGATGGTTTTAAATGAGCAGAAGCACAGCACCACACCCCTTTTACTCTCTCACTTTCTCTCACTCTTTCCAGTAGAGACCGAAGTTCCACCACAAGGGGTCATCACCAAACAGCACGAAAGCACCTATTCTATACATACCTTACTGTATCCTGTAAAGTGTTTGAATTAAAACAACGGCCAACATTATAATTATAAGAACAGCCGTTGTTACATGGCAGTACTAACCCTGCGTGCAGTCGAAAATGTACCAAAGCGCGTTCAAATTCGATTGGTGCGTCTTTACGCACCAGCACCATACTGAGTGAAATATAATGCGTTTAAAAATATAGTTTTGGAATCCCTTTAGGTTTTCAGTCTGCAAAAGAGATGCATAGTCGAACCGCACCATGAAAGTGCTTTAAAAAGGTTTCTCAGGGGGAAAAAGAATATAGTAAACGTTCGTATCTTTGTGCCAAAAACGAACCAATGCGCAAATCTGCTGCGCCCAGGAGAGGCTGTATTCCGGGAGGAACTTTAGATAAGAGAATAATTCAGCACCAGTGTTTCACCTCAGGTCTACATCCAGTGAAACTCTTTCAGAACATCAAGTCTTAACTGGGGTGAAGAGACGGAGATGATGTCCGACATCACACAGCCTTACCTCAGTTTCTCCGTCTTTAGGACCGCCGGTCATGCTGCCGCGTGCGTCTGCAGTGAAGATCAGAAGAGTGTCGGATTGATACAGTGGCTCTACAGAGAGTAAGGAAGCGCAGTGGGAGGCGCAGGGACCGGTGCAAACCAAACCTCAACGTACACCGACGTACACGAACACACCCAGACACTGACAGCCTCTCCTGCAAGATTGTATGTGTCTAAATTGTAATGCTGCGTTCATTTAGCAAGTTGCACTGCAGATTTCGATTCCACCTTTTTTGCTAAGGTGTATAGGCCTACAACACGATACAGGGTGTGGACACCAGACCATGCAAAGCAATCAGTGTATAAAACGATTTCCACGAGAATAGCTGTGGTGTATATTGTTGTGGATCACCAGCTGCACATGACAATTGCAATAAGGTATCTTGTGGGTTGACGATATCATATTTGTTTTCCTCCCAACATAAATCTATCCAGGTATAGGAAATAAGGAAAAAGTTGAACTGATCATGAACAGATCCAATCATTGGCCGTTTGCGTTCTCTCTTTTACAAACACATTTATGGAAATGCTATGCAACAGGTGCGATTAATTTGCTGTTCTATTTACAGTGTGGGCAAATTTTTCATGAGAGAGCATTGTCTGAGATTGAGAAGCCTTGAAAAACATGCATTAAATGCTGTAGGCTGTGTTGCGAAGATGCGGGTTTTACGCCTCTGGTATGCTGCACTGGATAGACTCCGTGAAATAGAAACTAATTCTAAAACAGAAAGTTTACATGTCTGCCCCATGTCTGCATGGGCTTACTCTTGGTGCTCCGGTTTCCTCATACAGCTCAAAGATGTGCTTTAAGTTAACTGACTATGCAAAATTGGCCAGATCTGAGTATGTATGATTATGTCACCTGTTGTTAAATAGCCAGGGATACCGAAAGTGACACAAAATGAAACCAGCAACCAAAACAAACTCAGCATTCAGTCTGCTCATGCTGATACTGCATGTGTAATAAAACTTTCAGCACCAGAGGCTATTCTGTTACATTGGTGCCTTTACAACTGCTGTAGTGCAACAGCTAATGTATTTGGCAAGGAAATATATGGATTATCTTTGTTAAAAGCTTTAATAATACAGACTATAACCTTATTGGACCAAAAACGTAAATGCAAGCATATGTTGTCTGAACAGATGTTATCCGACGCATAATGAACATCTCCTTACTCCTATCTGTAAATAAACTGTAGCATTCAGTGTTTTTTACATATACAGTTGATTCCGGCTAATAGGACCGCCGGTTAATGGGACAAGCCGCTTATTCAGAACAAATCCTAAAGTACCGAAACAAATCCCATTATATACGTGTAATGTTATTCGCTTATTTGGACCAAATTTACGCTTAATCGGACCAAAGAACGTGTACAGTATGTAATATCTGTGAAGAAACTCTTCTTCTCTGGCATAATTACCTGAAAGTTTCTCCCCAGCCACCTACAGGTCTTTGCCTAACATTTCCATTTACTACAAAAAAACAAGCCACAAGTCGCCACTTAGTCACAGCTAAAGCGCGTTAAATCACACAGGATAAGTTCTTTAAATATTGACTGGAATTTAGTAAGAACTTGTTTTTTACAGTATTATGCTTCGCATGCTGAGTACCTATACATTGTGTTGTA
>JAUZSU010185086.1:0-12354 GCA_034780255.1 Parotocinclus maculicauda
CAGAAGATGCTCCTTTTCCTCACAAACAGCTTTGAATTCTTCGTTCAGTCGGCTTATCTGGGTTGTAAAAAGGTGAAGACTCTCAGGACTATTGTCAAACTTTTAGATTCAAATTTAAAGCAGTGGGGTTTTTTTTATTTATTTTTTATAATTGTTCTTGGAAGTAGTATGTGAGTGCTGCAGCATTTCACAGTCTTATGTTTAACGTAAATTTTTAGCTCTCTTAGGGGAATAATTCCAGGTTCCCTTAAACATATCCACTACCATACAACTACTACTAAATAATATGGAACCTGCTGCTTATGAAACAAAGTCAACTACTGATTTTCAAAATGCAATACCTGTGTTTTCAGATCCTCCACAAGTTTGCTCTTTTCAGTGTCATCTGCCTGTGTGATTTTCGACTCCAATTCAGCCTTCTGCACTTCCAGTTCAGAAATTCTCTCTTGGAGTCCTTTTATGTTCAACAGCGCCTCCCTCAGCTCATTTTGATTTTCAATCATCTATTGGAAATAATCTAAATTAATTAAACAGTAGTAAAGCACAGCACAACTTTTTTTTAAATCTAGGAATACATCAAACAGCAAGAAATTGAGTGAATAAATATGGTTTACAAAAAGAAAATCAGCACCAACACTTAAACCCTCTATGCAAGACTGAGCCAGCCATTGTTATTCAATAAAGTTGTAACCAATTTGAAAGAGAGAATTGTTTTTAGTACAAAAACATGCCTAAAAAGTCGAGCCACCATAAGGAGGAAACTACCAAGTGCAATGTTTTTGTTTTTGTCACATTTTCTCCTCAACATTGAGTAACTCCATCAACAGGATATGAACAAATAAATCTGTTTTGCATGCTTCACAAAGCCATAATGTTTACCTATTAAATATAAAAATATTTGGGGCCATATGGTTAATCTGTTTATTTTCTACAAGGCACAAAAAAATGTGGCCATCCTCAAAGTGTGGTGATTCCATAATTTTGTTATAGTTTGTATTACTCGTCAGTACTAAATCTTAAATTCTGTTAAAATAAGTCAGCAACATTCTGCCTAATGAAAAGGCTAAAGCACATTTTATCATTAAATAGTGTAATAAGTTGGGTTGTCAAAGTTACAGCATTAATAACAACATGTTACCACAATTATCTTTTAACTCCCAAAATGTAAGCACTATTCATTGCATTTTTGCTTTACGTGAAAAAAGGACCAGTAGTTACATATTGTGACTCTGGTGGCCTAATGTTCAAGGTCCTTGACCATGGAGAAGAAGGTTCAGGGCTCAAGGACTTTTGGGTCCTTGTGCAAGACCCATAACCAACAATTGTTTAGACTGTTAGAATGTATAAATTGTAAATAGCTTTGTGAATAGGGAATTTCTTATGGGCAAAAAAGGGCAAACCAAAAAAATTCATCAGTTAACACAAAAACCTGTTTGAGGTTTTAAATAATGTAAATATACAGCTGAAATTTAATTTCTGTCAGGGATGTCGGACATACAGGGGGAGTCAGAATTCACAGAACAGAATTTTGTTTTAGAAACAAAGGCGATAACAACATATCTGAATCCAGCATGTAATGGGTGGGGGGGCTATACTTTAGGCTACGTCTGGAACATGGCTGGCTGCCATCTTAAAAGCCATCATATTGGACCAAGGACAAGATTTCCAAATAGGAAAGTGGTCTTGTTGTATATTAAAGAAGACCATAATTGTCTCAGATTTGCAATATCTCTTGTGGTTCAAAAGATATCCCTCAGATATCAGAATCACCAATCCTCTCTTCATTTGTCAATTCCAATTTTAGTTACCTGTGACGAACAACAAATTCTGGTCTTCTTTGAACACCCATTGGAAAACGCTCTTGATCCAACATGGTGGTTTTTAAGACTGGTCATGTTCTAGATATAGCATAAGAGATTGGCCCCCTCACAAATTACTTGCTGGGATGTCATGTTCCCTTTTGTTTCTTGACTCACCCTGTACATGCATACAGATAAACAAACATTACCATATCTACATTCTCCTGAACATCGGTCTTCAACTGATGATTTTCTTGAGTTCGTACCTCTAGTTGCTCTTGTAACTGCTGCACCTAAAAATACCACATTTTAGTCTTAAGAAAGAGAAATACAACTAGATAATCATACGTTAGTGCACACACACAGGGTTCAAATATTGGCATGCAGTAAATAAAATCTCACGCACTTGCTGAAGCAGTTCTTCTTGAACACTTGACATGGGTTGCTCTGATCTGAGATCATTCTGGTTCAGCTTATCCTGGACAAGCTAAACAAATTCATTTTCTTAAAACTTTTTTTCAAAGAACCATAACGCTAATCTTTAGAGCTACTAAATTTCAGCATTACCATGTCATTGGTCTCTTCCAGGTCTCTCTTCAGCTGGTTATGCTCTTTTCTTAAAGCCTGAAGAATATCCTGAAGCTGGTTTCGTTCCTCAGTTAACGAGGTGATAGTTGCCTGAAGCGTCTCCATGTCCTCACTATAATTGTCAACTCCCCCCGTTTTCTCAGACAGAAGCTTTTCTCTTTCAGCATAAAGAGTTTTGAGTTCATCACTTAACTGTGTCACCTATAGAAGACAATTCATTCAATATAGCAGTATCTCCACAGAAAATTACTGGGACATTTGGATTTTATTCACTGGCGAACTAGTCATTTAGATAACCATGGCAAATAAAGTGACCTGTAAGAGTTTTGGTAAGGGGTTTTTGCTGAATGTACATTTTGCTATGTTTGTGTGTGCAAACATAGCAGCATATAAACAATTCAAACAAACTTCATATGCTCGCTGTTAAGAAAAGGTCACAGTTATACAAGAGAAATTCCAATTCCAACGTTGTGTAACGCAATGTGGTCATAAAATCCTACATAATATATATTTATCCCATAAGAACCAAGGTTTTACTTATAGGGCTGCAGAACAGGGCAGATGGATTATCTGAGATTCACAAATGATGGGCAGGACATGTCATTCAAGGACTTAAGTGAAAACAAAGAAGAAAGCTGCATCAGTACGTGATACACGTCACTGTGGGCTCTCATGGAAAGCGTTTTCAGTAAAGGGTAAATCACAGTCATACTCTGGCAAGGAGCTTCGGTCCAACTACAATGGTATAGTTATGAAAATTGGTCCACATAAGTAGTGTTGTTATTATTTTAATATGAAGTCAAACCCTGGTACTGATAATTTAATACAATTCCCTTTTATCTAAACCAGTAATACACAAATTAATAATGAGCTTAAAATCAAACTGGGAAGTAACGTTATGTATTAAGTGTAACAGTTTAATGTCTCTACAGCTCCACGGTTGGGTGGTATAATGATGTATTAAAATATGCCGGGATATAATCAGAGCAGGATATGGAGTGAGAATATAGCAATATATTTAAACCTTTTTTTAAAGATCTGGGTTTTTTTTATTTTTTAACTTTAAATCTTGTTCAGAGCCGTATTCTGTTCTCTCGCCATGAGTCTGTGCTCTTTCTGGCTTACAGCAACACCTCCTCCAGCGTTCTCTCTCACACAAAACAAATGGAGGCGACTAACCGAGCGTGAAGAGGAGTCTACAAACCGATTTTTCTACTTGCAACAGCAGCACAAACTTTAGTACAAAGAGGCCATTAAACTCTGAGGTGCTGCTGTTGCTATTATTCTGAAGTATTCATGTCCCAGTGCCTAAACCAGTTCGGTATCAGTTGTCCCAGGGTGTACTTAAACCTGAGGCTGTTGATAAGCTGCTCATATTAGCATAAAATCTTTCGGCTAAGATGAAATGCTGCTTTGCTTAACTATGGTAGTTTACAAAATGCACTTTTTACATGTTAGATAAATACACTGCTCACAAAAATATGGGGATACCGTTGAATCCGGTTAATTGGACCACCAGTTGAGGGGACCAGCTGCTTATTCGGACCAAATCCTAAAGTACTGAAACAAATCCTATTATATACACCTGTAATTTTATTCACTTATTTGGACCAGAATTCCACTTAATCTGAAAAATAAGCCACAAGTCGCCACCTGGCGGATGCAAAGAGGATCAGCGAGATATGGGAGGATTTTTTGGATCCCCGGAAGAATTTTCGCTTTTATCAAAGGTCAGGAAATTCGAAAAGTTGTGTTGACAAGAGCAAAACCAGCGGGAGGTGAACACACCCACCACAGAGAACGCTTCAGATCACACTGTATAAGTTAACGTTGACTGGAATTTAGTAAGAACTTGTTTTTTACAGTATTATGCTTCGCATGGTGAGTACCTATACATTGTGTTGTGATGTAGTTATTAGGTATTTACATTTTATTGTATACATGTACCACATATACAATGACAAGTCTAACACACACGCGGACACACACAAACACACAAAATGAACACAATAAACCTCAAACAAAGCCATGTATAACAAAAAGACCACACACATCCACTAGAACAAAGAACCAAAAAGAACTAAGTCACAAAAACACAAAACGGGAATCACACACATGTACTGCATCAGAAATACAATGACATGGTGGGCACACAAACACACACACAAATAAATATAAGCATAACGTAAACATGCATTTACAAAAACAAGAATATTTAACGACACTAAGGTCACACACACACACACACACACACATAGGAGATGCGTGCTAACTTAAAAGCCTGGAAAAGCTTAGCTTGCCCCTCCAGCATGCACTGTGGTCTCTTCTCTGTCTGTTCAGGATGTCATTATGGGATTCTGAAGGCACACTGCATCGAAATTAGTCGTGGTGTGTGTATCTGTGTGTTGACCTTGGCTCAAACACACACACAGCCATGCACACAGAGATGAGGGAAAAAAACCTTCATGCCTTTAATTACTAATTTGAAAAGATCTTATGGCACATATGTGTCCATGTGAGTCAAGTTGATATATACCTGTACTTAAGAAGAATAACTGTCCCCACAAGGATAGAAGATTTGACTTTTTTGATCATGTTGCTTGTCCTCATAAGAAAAAAAATACTTACTGAGGTTAGAGGGTTTCAGGTTGGGGTGTAGGTGTAGCTGTAGTATTAATTAGCTTCAGTAATAATATGCCAATGTAAATTTCTCACAGTGATACAACGACAAGCGTGTGTGTGTGTGTGTGTGTGTGTGTTCTGAAAGGGTGAGCTGCTGAGCCACAATCAGAATCAATTTCTTTAATGCAGGAGATTAAGCAGATGGAGTAAAGTATGTTCATGCTGAACTGTGAGCTCACCAAGCCAATGTGACAAATGAGAAACAAGGATATAAACTCACACGTACAAAGCTACCAAAGTCACCGTATGTGAAGGACATCTCCCCTAAACACAAATTAACACTTTTGTTTTTACGAATCTCAAGTCTTTACTCTAGTTAAGATTAGGTGTGGGTTTGCCATTAATTAGCTACAGCAGCATTACGCCAATGGAAAGTCCCCGCAGTTATAGAAGTACAAACCTGTCTTTGTGTGTGTGTGTGTGTGTGTGTGTGTAGCAGATGGTGTTAAGTATGTTCATGATGAACTGTGAGCTAACTACTCCACTGTGACAAGTGAGCAACAAAAATAAAGACACACACACACACACATACACACACAGTAATACCAAAGTCACTGTTTATCCAGGGAATGATCTCTGTCAAGATTGTCAACAATTGCTAGAACGATCTCTACTATAGGAATGAAAGTATCTAATTAAAAAGTTTGGATGTTTCCGCTATACATTGATATAATTATACCAGGCATATACAGTCCAGAATCAAAACAAGTTAGGTTGACATGGAAAATGTAACAGTAGAAAAAACTAGTCTGTAAAAAGAGTAATGTTAACCAGAAGTAGCTTCTCTTGAAACATAGAGATGTGTACTGTGGTCAGACAAATCAGTAATCCAGAACATTTTGAGAGGAAATTGATACTCTGGCTCACAGATGAAAAGGCATGGAAAAGCATGGAGAATTGACTGACCTGCCTACAGTCCTGACCTGCCCCCAATAGAGAATGTGTGGAACTTTGGAACAAAAAATACAACAACGGTGACCAACACTGACTTTTGCACTCCTTAAGACATGTTTGCAGAAAGCATGGGACAAAATAACACTTTATCTCTTGGTATCATCAGTGTCAAAAAGTCTTCCAGGTTTTGTGAGAAGGTATGGTAACATGGCATTTTAATGTGTTGTTTACATGAATATGGTATGGATGTTTAATATCAAATTCAATGAAGCTGACCAGACATAAAATATATTGGAATTATACTCTCTGCAAGGAATAAAAATGAAGATGCACTGTGCTTTGTAAGTGCAATTTTTATATTGTCCCAACGTATTCCGATTTGGAGTTGTACAAATACAAGATAATAGCCAGGCAATCACTACAGGGCGCTGGCCTATTTCATAAAGCTGCCCTAGTCAACATCGAAAACAGCTAAGAGCTCAGCAGCTCACAAAACAGGACTACCAGCTTTTACATAACCACACAGGATAGGAAAATATATCAGTTATCGGTCTTATAGCTCACTACCAATTCCCAAACTACCTCTGAATTTGGTGTACAATGCTGAGTAGTCTCACACAGCCTAATAATACTCATACTGTGTACTCTGTGTACATACTGTGTCCCATATTGCAGTCCCCTGAAGTTTAATATGCTCATGAAACCTTGTATATATTAATATATTAATGTTTATGTCAAGTATACTGCTTACAATAATACAATACAATAAGAACCTTTTTTTCAATTAGCAAATTTTTAAGATATTTAATATTTTGTCCTTTCTAACTTAATTTCATTGGTTAATAAACATTAATTGCTGCATTACAGCCTGAATAGCATTCCTAAAAATTTGAAAAAGGGACGGGGTAATTTAGAGCTAATAATGATTTTTTTTCTTTAAAAAAGTATTTATAATCATGATTTGATACAAAAGCAGCATCCAGTAGGCAGAACTTATGATGTGCAAAAGTCAAAAATACATGCCGTGTGCACTTGACAAATGTCATTTTCCTGTTCAGTGACTGCAGCATTATAGCAGAAAAGTATGCTTTACAAGTACATATTTTTCATGGACGTCCATGCATTTATCAACAAAATCAGATAAAAAAAATAGGACTGAAATATGGAAATCCATTGCTATCTTTCTTTGAGAAACATTGTTTTTAAACATTTCATTAATTTTTCACACATTTGTTCACCACTGGATATCCTTTGACCACCAGAGACATAGCCTTCTGTAAACACTGCTATTATATTAAATCGTGGTTAAAACCACTTGTTGACATTATTGTTACATGTGTGAAATGCAGGATGTGGAATATTAAGAAATAAAATAAAGCTAATCAAATAAAACATTAAATATATTGAGTACTGTCTGCAATGATGTAAAGTAAATGTAAGGAGCACTGCATTTGCATGTCCCACACCATTCTTACCATACAAACTTTTTTCTGATTTAAGTTTTTATTATTTTATTAATACTATACTGTACATACTCCTCTCATAACTTTCAAAGCTTCTGGCATGCAACCTAATTTGCTGAAGTAACTTGAAAGTCAGTTATTTTACATTTACAGCATTTAGCAAACATACTTACACAGCCCAACTAACAGCTGATACAGATTTTCAAGTTTCAATATGAGCAACAGGGGGTTAAGAATCCTGTTCATGTATCCAACAGCGGAAGCTGGGACACAAACCCTAAACTTTCTGTTCAATACTCAAGTATATCAAATGCTGCTCCACCACAGCCCTATAAAATGGTGTATTTTTAAATCACATTCATTGTTTAGTGACAGAAATTATAGGATGGGTGACAGTTTAAATGTTTAACCGTTATAGTTGAGTTATTGGAAAGCCGTGTCCCCACTAACCATATGGTGGATTGGTCTTTCTTAAACCTGACTAGCCATATAGGCATTCCAAATTACCAAGAGTCCAGTTAAGTTAAACATGCACTTTTGCCTCCGTAGTATGGAAATTTAGGTAATCAGTATTTTTTCTGCTCCACAGGTTTAAGAGTTGCACACTGTCTCCACCTAAAAAAATACAACTCCATTTAACGGTCAGTCTCTGCAATGTTTTGTGTATTCATCCAACTGTCTGTACGTCTAAAGTTTGCCTGCCACTATTTGACCAAAATTACATGTTTGTTGTGTGCCCTGATTGGTCCAAACCCACACAAAAACACTGAGATTGTTTTTCCGCCTTCTGTGGTCATTCAGTATGGCGAGTGCCAACAAAATCTCAATAATGATTAACAACATATCATGCAGCCCTGCTGCCTTTAAGTCTCAGACCCAGTAAATGAGTGAGTATAGTCTGGGTCCTTTTCTCTGCATTACATCATCGCTTTCCTGCTGCAGTAGCCGTGGATGAGTGAATCTACCCCCTCCCACCAGCATCACCAACTAGCATGCTGTTCACTGTTGATAATTCTGTCTATGGAGAAGCTTGCCTAGCTTATCCTACTTTCACCTGGAGCTAACTGCACTACCTGCTTCAGTAACTGATCTCACCTGGACTCCCAGTCCCAAGGACTGCCGTAGTATCTACTGCATAAGTTATTACAGTTCAACTTAACTTGCTTGAACATTTGCTATACATAACTTGCTACACCAAAAACCTGTTTTATACACAATAGTGCAAATGTTCAGTTATATTCACCAGCACCTACACAAATATGTCAGAACTTACCCTTGTTGCCTAGCCCCACCCAGAGGGGGACTTATTACCAATTTTATCCTGGTTCCACTAAAGAAGTGCATATTCATAAACTTAATAATCTGATAAATGCTGGAAAATCGGATTTTGTCAGTAATCCTATTAATAGGTCTGCGAGCATTTGAGTAATCAGATAATAGTAAAACTCTGGGTTTACATGATTTCAGTTAATAATTGGATTTCTACTTTGCAACCAACCAATTACTATACAGAAGAATACGGCGTTAACTGCTAACATTATTAAAAAAATGACATTTTTAATTTCCTTAAGCATATACAAAAGCCATTTGTTGCATTTGATTCTGTGCTGCATTTAATTTCAAGGTTCGCAGATCTCTCAAAAAAAATAAACCACCATGTCAATGGAAAAGTCCCCCCAAAATTCAAGTTTCCTAATAGTCTCCAATAACCGGACCTGGAAACCATGTCTGCTTATGCTTGCATGCATGTTAAAAGACAAAAACATGTTTGTTTCTCTCCTAGCGTCTGGCAATGCTGATTTAAAGTGCAGCGTTCATGAAAAGGCTACCAGGGACTTTTGAGAAGACTCTGCAACACAGTACTCAAAAGATTATTGAAGTTACATCCTTCTGTGAAATTACTGACCTCAGTCATTTAAAACTGCATGTTTCCTATTTGATTATCAAGTGCATAAAACGTGTTGTTCAGATTATTGTTAATATCTTATTTCCTGTATTTATAGGATTATGTGGTCATTATATGACCAAAAAGACTAAACATCACTAATGGAAATACATGTACTTGTTTGGATCTTTGTTGAGAAGAATTCCTACTGCAGTAGGATACAGACCAAAAACGCACCTCAAATATTTGCTATTTGAAAGCCAAGGAAAATAAAGAAGTACCGCTTGTCATAAGCTTTTCTCCACAGCCATTTGACCTAATCCCATCAAGCATTTTAAGCCATAGCATATAAATAGTCCCAGTGTAAACCTGGTTTGCATGTAAGCAAGCTCCTTTGTTTAGATTTTTCATGATGTATGCTCCCCCTTTATCCTTACCCTTTATCCTCCCCCTTTATCGATACAGAGTAACTCATTTCATGTCAAAGCTCATAGGAATTACACCTCCCCATTCATCACCTTCTTTCTTTCTTGCTGTGTGTGTGTGTGTGTGTGTGTGTGTGTGTGTGTGTGTGTGTGTGTGTTTGCGTGTGTGTGTGTGTCTGAGTGAGAGAGAGAAAGAGAGAGACTTTGGCAGGTGGGGGGAGGGCAGGTTATATATCACTGTAAGGACCTAAAATCCCCACAAGGTCTTAAAGAGTTGAAGTGACGTTTTGCTGGTTCCCACAAAAAAATAATTTCACAAAAATTGCTTGTGGAAATCCAAAAATGCTGGAAAATATATTTTCAGAGACTGTGTGTGTGTGTGTGTGTGTGTAGTTGACATGATAGGTGTCAGACTATTATGACTGTGCCTAGACATTCTCCCTAGGCTGGGAGTCTGCCACCTCAAACACTTGTACACCACTTAGGTTTGCTAAGAATAACACTGATCTCGCTCTCCTACACACACTTTCTCCCTCTCGCTCACACACACAAGCACACAAACACACACACACACACACACACACACAATCTGCATCACTGATGTATGATATGTCAATTGTTAGGCTAAAGCTGAAAAATGAATGAGTGATAGTCTTACAATGTCTGAGCAGTAAAATGATGCAGCATTTCCGCAGAGAGGCGGGGGGAGAGAGAGAGAGAGATGATGGATAAAAATGGGAGATATTTAAAGAAAGGAGGAAGGATGCATGGGTGATGCATTGTGCATAAAAATGACTACCTGTGAGCAGGATGCTGGGTTTCAGTGCTGCACAACAAGAGGAAATACACCCGGTGCACCTAAGGAAAGAAAGAAGAGAGAGAGAGAGAGAGAGAGAGAGAGAGAGAGAGAGAGAAATAGGTCAGAGAAGTATGAGGTGTCCTCAATGTCACCTCAGTAAGTTCTATGGTTCCACATTAATGCAGAAACACAGAGAATGGCATTTTAATACTGTCCAAGTTCATTCACTTCTTACACACATGCACACTTTCAAAAGCTGGGATTGTGGGTGTGTGTGTGTGTGTGTGTAAGAGAGAGAGAACAGCGCTTATAGATATAATTCAAAGTCTGACTGTCATACTGTTACATTGTTTTTTATTGTTTTTGAATCACGCATGTCAAAGACACGGAAATCTCTGGCACAGATACCCAGAAATCATGGATCTCATTCCCTGAACAGCATATCGGTTTATTAGTCCCCTTGCTTAGACCCAGCCAGACGCAGAGTGATGCCCAATCCTGCAGAAAGTCACTTTTGAGAACTTAGATCACCATGGTTATTGGTTAGCACATTAGACTGCTGTGTCACCTGAGTGCTGAATTTCATTTTAGAGCCTAATACTTTATTCTTACTTCAATTCAGTTTTGTATAATCAATTCAATGTATCCCAGCGGCCCACAACCACCTGCAGCCGACATGAACACACTCTCCATACTCTCTGTACTGAGACCTTTCTAAGTATAGGTCTACAAACTTAAATGACAACAAGTTTTTACTTGTTCAAGTTAACTATGGGTGCAATGATTAATCAACTTTGCGAACTAAAATTGACAAACAGTATAGTCGGCAACTATAATAGTTAATTATCTGTGCAATGGCAGCCCCAAGATTAAAATCCTTAAGTGTCAGTAGTTGTATTATCCATCCTTAGCTGGCATAAAAACATCTTCCATATTGGAACGTCTGAAGAGAAGACACTTTAGTTATTATAGCATTAGTTAGCTATATTACCAAGTGTAATATTAAAAGCCATCCTACATGACATACGCTGTAAATACATCTGTCCACGTGTGCTCCTGTGTGCTCATTGCAACTATTGAGTTGGAACAAAGATGCAAATAAGTGTTATTCACAATGGGCCTGTCCACTTTCCGAATAATGTTTACAGTTTTAAGCATTGTATCGCTGTCTTAATGTTGAGACCTCAGTTGCAAACACGTTCAAATACGTTTCTGTTTGTCTTGCATTCTCTATATACTTCTGCAAACTACTCCAGACAGTTTCAGGAAGTTTTTCTCAGTGAACATATGGGGCAACTGGATGAAGGGTTGCTGTTGAAATGTAATTTATACCCAAAATCATAATTACAAAAATATATAATATTTAACCTTTTTTTTTTATTTTATTGCTGCTACTTTGCACATAATTGGTTTAAAAATTTGCCATAAAAATAGATATTTTAGTTTTATTTCTCTTTTGTATTGCCGTAGCTGGAGAAGTCAGTGGATGTTTTAGTAAGGTAATCAACTTTATTATCTTCATTGTTATGCATAAAACAACCTCAAGGTAGGCTGATAGCTACATAAGCACTATTCGGTAATTTAGCTTATCTTAATCTAAATAATCAACTGTTCGTTTCAGTAATCAATAGCTTGTTCAGCTATCAAACCAGCTGTTTGTTGCAAATATATAGGGAATCGTTACTTGCTACATTTCCATAACACTACAACCCTGTCACGAGGCTTACCTTAGACGCCCGGTGTGCTCGCGGCCTGCCCCAGCAGCCGTTAAAATCCCATACATACCGTTATATCCAGTGTTTAATTGACGATGTGATAT
>JAUZSU010185097.1:0-12353 GCA_034780255.1 Parotocinclus maculicauda
AGAGAGAGACAGAGAGAGAGAGACAGAGAGAGAGAGAGAGACAGAGAGAGAGACAGAGAGAGAGACAGAGAGAGAGACAGGGAGAGACAGAGACCGAGACAGGGAGAGACAGAGAGGGACAGACAGAGAGAGAAAAAGAGAGAGACAGGGAGAGACAGGGACAGAGAGACAGAGAGGGACAGAGAGACAGAGACAGAGAGGGACAGACAGACAGAGAAAGAGACAGACAGAGAGACAGGGAGAGACAGAGAGGGACAGACAGACAGACAGAGAGACAGGGAGAGACAGAGAGGGACAGACACAGAGAGAGAGACAGAGAGAGACAAAGACAGACAGAGAGACAGGAAGAGACAGAGAGACAGACAGAGAGAGGTGGTGTTGCTCATATCACAGAAGATGGAGAGAATGCCAGAGTTAATTTCCTCATCTCTCGTCCTCCGTTTGGCTCGTTCCTTCTCTCCCCATAACATTCATCACCCTCGGTTGGAGGTGGCCACAGTCGGGTGGGCGAACGGGATTCGCCTCCTTCCTTCCAGAAACGGAGACACGTTTGCGTGGATCCAAACTCGGGGGCAGAGCGCCGTAGCTAATCGCATTAGACGCTCGATAATGGACGCGCCGCCGGAGAGTAACTTATCAGGTGTTTATCGGGTTTATTAATCCCGCTCGCTGTATCTACACCGGCTCAGCCGGCTATGACTTGTCAAAAATTGGCCGTCCATAAGTCAGGCAGTGAGCTGAAGCGGCTCTTCGCCGAGTTTTGGTCAATGTTCAGCCGGCACAGTCTGCCGGTTATTGACTAGCGCACTCGCTGGAGATCGTTTATCACAGACCGGGATGTGTTGATGATGAACCAGTTTGGCCTTCCCCGGGGGGCCGGCTCGGGGCGACTCGTGGAGTTTGGCACCTCGAGAATAAAGTGGAACCTTACTGGGGTTGTTTTTTATTTAATCCATCCGGCTTTATTGAATTAAATCATTTCCCATCATGATTAACTCCTCCAGCTTGAGCAAAGTCACCACAAGCACTTGGGCATTCGGTTTTTTTTCTCCCCGGCTCCGAGCGAGACAGGGTGGAGATGAAAAATGGCTTTATGGTGACTATAATAGAGGCGGCGTTCTCCTCGCTCGTCGGTTATTAATGCGTTTGTGCCACAGAGCCTGGTGATTAGCCTAGCTAATATGGTATTATGCTGGGATCTGCGCCCCGCTCGCGCCCCAACACCCCCGGGTACAAATCCGCCGAGGTTGTAAGGAGGTTGTAAGCGGCGTCGTGTTTACCTGCACCTGCACCTGCACCGTAACCTGACTGATGAACCTCGTGCTCGCTGGTCATGACGCGAGAGAGAGACGGAGATCTTCCAGAGCGTCCACGGTACGGAGCCCTTACGTAACCCTACAGGACGGAATTAGGAGCCGAAATGTCACCCTAAGGGTGCTGGAGCGTCCCGGGATTCCACCACGGCATGAAATCCCGACGTTCCCAGGCCTTTTGGGGTTGGATATGGCCGTCCTGGAGCCGTACTTAATGTAAACCTGGTTCTGTTCTTTAGAAACCGATTGTAAGCCCGTAGGGTGGAGGTACGCATCTGCGAACACGTTTCGGCAACTTTTCTGTTCTCTGGGCGTATTCGTTTGCGGCGGGTTTTTGATTAAGGTTCCCGTCGCGTCTTTGTTGTGTTTGCAACCTTTAGGATGAAGTCCACATCGATTACGCTGGCAGGAAACTCATTTCGGTTATTCCAAGCAGAAAAGGCTCGGGCTGCCGAGCGGAATAAATAACGGCCGAGCCGTTTTCCGTATTAAATCCGGAGTATCGGTGCGATTCCTGCACGTAAATGAATACATTTAATCTTTATTAAAACATATAGTTATTTAATATAAAATGTGTGTAAACAATTTCTTGTTAGTTTATCCTTGTTATTAAAACTGTGCTTCCTTTGCTTATTCGCAAATTGAAATGATAATTTAAGAATATATAATTTAAGAACATTTTATCAAGCAATTTTTCTCTTAACAAAGCCATGTACCTGACTGTTTATAGCCTCTCAATATACAATTTTCTATGTTTCCCCCATGCCTAGTGTACCACAATGTTACAACATGATTTTCCAATCCAGTCCCTGCATGTTTTTATAAGTCATTTAACATCTCACATAATGATATGTGGCTGGGAATTGTCCAATACACCAAAACTGACTGGTTTATTGTGGTCCATTCCCAATGATTTATTAGGTAGATATTTGCTAAAATAACAATAGCTTGCTTCTGGCAGTAATATTATATTTAATACATATTAGGTGAAGCTACTTAACATACATATTGAGTTACTTTATGTGAGGGATCTGCAAGAGATATGACTGTATTCATTCTTTTTTGTAATACTTTTGGCCCATGCTTTCAGTCAGGCTTTTTATGGGAAAAGCTGTCACAAAGCTCAATATAAATACAAACAGTTTGCACAGTTAAATTGAGAGAGACATTTGAAACAGAGAAATATTCAGGCAATGGACATATAGGAATGTAATTAAAATACATAAATCTTTAAATGTCCATAGCATTATAAAAAAGATATAATATAATATAATATAAAAAGTGAATTACAATTATACATAATATATAATATAATTCTCAGTACTCTGATCTTACATGTTGGCATTATTGATAACCTCATTATAGGGCATTTTGTCATTTTAACCACTTTACCCATATTATCAGGCTTTATTTATAGATGTGTGGAGAGCAGTTATGAGAAAGCAATGCTATGACTAGAACCAAGTGGGAAACACTAAAGATATGGTAGTAAGTATGTAGGCATGGTGCTGTGTTCTCAAAATAACTCAACACACAGCCATTAATGTCTAAACCGCTGACAAGTACAAGTGAAAATGGCCAAAGTGTCAATATTTTGTGTGGACATCATTATTTTCCAGCACTGCCTTAACTTTATTGGGCATGCCCAGGAAAAAAAATGTACCATGATATTTGACTGTGGAACCATGAAGTGGCCAAATTATCATAAAAAATTCATAGCAGAACTCAAAACTGTGAAAGTTCACATTAAATCTGCCAAACAATTTACTATGAAATTTCACAGTACATTTTTTCCTGGGTGGAGTTCACTAGAGCTTCACAGGTTGCCACTGGAATCCTCTTTCACTCTTCCATGACAACATCACAGAACTGGTGGATGTTAGAGACTGTGCACTCCTCCACAATTGGAATTCTGCCCTGTGGCCCAGTTTCTGGAGCACAACGAAGAAGATCATGCGCTGCTTCAGAATGTCACAGTATATGTTGGCATTCATGGTTAAGTCCCTATTGAGTCTTGGTCCTCCCGAGGTTTCTTCCTACCACTTTCAGGGAGTTTTTCCTTGCCACTGTCGCCCTAGGCTTGCTCAACTTGGGATTGACCTTTTTTAGATAATATAATATTGTAAAGCTGCTTTAAGACAATGCACCATTGTAAAAAGCGCTATATAAATAAAATTGAATTGAATTAAATGGTTCCCTCAGTGAAATGTAGCTCCTCACAGCCAGCAGCACCCATGCACCAAACCATGACATTCCCACCACCATGCTTGACTGTAGGCAGTATACACTTGTCTTTGTATTTCTCATCTGGCTCCCACCACACACACTTGACACCATCTGAATCAAATACGTTTATTTTGGTCTCATCAGACACCAGGACATGGTTCCAGTAATCCATGTTCTAAGTCTACTTTTCTTCAGCAAACCGTTTGCAGGCTTTCTTGTGCATCATCTTTAGAAAAGGCTTCCTTCTAGGACAACAGCCATGCTGACAAATTTGATAAAGTGTGCGGCGTATGGTCTGATTACTCAAAGGCTTACCCCCATCCCTTTAACCTGTTCAGCAATGCTGGTAGTACTCCTATGTCTTTTTTCAAAAACCAACCTCTGGATATGATGCTAAGCATTTGCGCTTATTTTCTTTGGTCGACCGTGGCAAGCATATTCTGAGTGAAACCTGTCCCATTAAACTTCTGTATGGTCTTGGCCCCTGTGCTGCAGTTCACTTTCAGGGTGTTGGCAATCTTCTTATAGCCTAGGCCATCAGAACAACAATTCATTTTTTTAGATCCTTAGAAAGTTATTTGCCATGAGGTGCCATGCTGAAGTTCCAGTAACAAGTATTATAGAGTGTGAGAGTGATTTTTAACACCAAATTTAACACACCTGCTCCTTATTCACACCTGAGACCTTGTAACACTAATGAGTCACATTGTGCCAGGGAGGGAAAATGGTTAATTGGGCACATTGAAAATATTGTCACTTAGGGGTGTTCTCACTTTTGTTGCCAGTGATTTAGACAGTCATGGCTGTGTGTAGAGTTATTTTGAGGGCACAGCAAATGTACACTGTTATACAAGCTGTAGACTGACTGCTTTACATTGTATCAGAGTGTATCTTTAGTGTTGTCGCATGAAAAGATAATAAAATCATTTCATACTTACTTTTGTGAGATACTGTAGCAGCATCTCATAGTGGTTAATGGACTAAGACCAAAAGGTCCAGGGTTCAAATGGATTGTTAGACTACAAATGGATTGTAAGACTACAAGTTTTTCTGTATAAGGACGTCTGCTGAATAATATAAATGTAGCTAGTCAATTCAGAATGCCTCAGCACTTTTAAAAAAGAAATACTGAACAAGTAAAATTTACAATAGCTATACAACAGTGCTACTGTATGCATTCTGGTGGAGTCTAACTGCACATTTTCCTCTATTAATGACTTATAAACCCCTTTCACTGCTCAACAGACCAAGACAGAAAGGAAACGAGAGCGAGAGAGTGTTGGACAAAAGAGTGGGGTATTACAAGGGAGGACATTAAGTACTCTGGCATATACATTGCTGGACTTCTTTCAATTTCTAGAACTAAAAAAGTCAGAGCAGGGGAAAAAGCTTTCTTATACTTGGCCCCCCAGCTATGGAATAAACTTCCTACTTTAGTTAGAGATTCAGACACATTCCAAATCTAGGCTAAAGACATTTTTATTTACTCAGGCTTTTGGTTAGATTTGGACTATGACACATGGCTCAGGTTGGTTCTTACCTCTTGGCTGGGTTACCTTTTGGTTCTCTTCCTTTAGTTATGCTGCTTTAGTTAGTGCTGCCGAAGTTTTCATGCTGCACATGGCATCAGTAATGGATAAAAGGCTATGTGCTCCGAACCCATCAGTAACTACAATTTCTCTTTTCTCTCAGAGCCGATTTTCCTGTACCAGTTCGAGCACCACACACTAAGATGCTCTTTCAGCTCAGCATCACTCTATTGGTCTCCATTAAACCAAAACCAGTCCCACCAGAGTGCAGTAACTCCCTCCATTGTTTGGTCATCGGGAGACGATGTGATTCCAAGGACTTCTCACTGAGGACTTATTTTATAATCTACATTATTTTTGCCTGTTTGTCCCTACCTTTGTAAATAAACACTATTCAATTGCATTTTCATCCGCCTCCCTGTCGACTATGTGTGACATGCTAAACAACATTAGAAGCACCAATATGATGAAACAGGTTGTGCCACTCAGGTGATTTACTTGCGCTTCTTATGTTTGTCACGGCAGAAGACCCATGCATGCCTCGCAGGACAGTTATACAGGCAGGATTAGTTTTTATATGAGAATTAATTTCTAATTTAGGGGCTTCTTGTTCCTTAGTGTACCTATTTTCTTTTTGCAGCCTTCTTCCCTTCTTTATATTGACAGCTTCTCAAATTCCTGCTCTCTTCTGACAATGTAAATACTACAGGAAATACATTGCGCTGACACATAAAATGCAGTTCTTAAGCCAAGTGAGAAAGAAGAAGAGAGAGATATAGAGTAAGAAGGGGCTGAGACAGTTAACTGCAAGCAGCTTTACAGTGCACCCCAATTGCACCTCTCTTAAATAAAAAAATACAATCACTGACAAAAAATAAAGAATCCAAGATAGACATGTGGGATTGTTGCAAAAACATCACAGGCAGATATTACATGATTACAGGTGTGGTCTAATTAAACACTGTGTCTTGCCACCAGAGGGCGTGAAGGTAATTCCCCCACTGTCTCTCAAAGACTACCTTTGGGTAGTGTACCTTTTGATTAGAAATTGTTGGCTGATAACCATTATGCCTGTGACGTACACCTGTTGACAGACTTTGAGAGAAGGTGAAGCATTGGAGTGAATATGATATTTGGACAACATCCAGACTGGATAATGTGCAGTTTCACAGACCGTAATGTGGACATACATACTTGTATGTTATTTGACTACACACCGCACTATATTATGTTAACTAGATAATTAGACTGTTCTGAAAAACAAAGAAATGTATTAAAATAAGGTTACTTATTTTGCTACTCAAATAGGATGTAATTTGTCATTTATTTCACAATTTAACATAAAACACACTTTCAGAAATATTTCGCTTTATGTTATATGTTTGCCTGTGTCTGAGGAAGAGGAAATGATCAGGAAATCACCCCCTTGCACTGCAACAGGGGACCCTAACCAACTCTGCTATGGAATTGCACCAGGAAAAGTAACATGAAAACATCACTCCTAAGGGACCAACAGTTCCAGTCACCCAGGGGCAAGAGGCCATGACATGGTCATACACATTCACACATGTAATGTGGAAAATGGTTGATTAAAATCCAAAGTACCCCATTTGAAGACATTTAGCTCACCATCTCATCATCTTTTTTATGTCTCCCAAAAATCCCAAGATGAACACTACCAAAACATCACATTATCTAGAGCACACTGCTTTTTTAATGGAAGCTGACCATCTCTCTGTGCAATCATTTTCACACACACACACACACACACACACACACACACACACACACACACACACAGTATACACTATATAATATGCTAATAAGTGGCTTTTTAGCCTCTGCAGCAGCTGTGCCAAACTAGAGAGCAACAGAAGATGCGATTATTTATTTATTATTCCAGTGATGCTTCTTGTAGAGCTTGTGTTCAAATAGGTCACACAGTAATCAGTTTGCTATGCTGTCTCGAACATAAACAAAAGTGGTACTGTTTTCATTCCAAAAAAGTTTATCTAAGGCCAGTCCCAAACTGAGCAAACCAATGGCGACAGTGGAAAAGAAAAACTCCCTAACCATTATGAAGAAGAAAACAAAGGCTCAAAAACGGACCTAAACTTCTAAGATGCTTACTTCTTAGATGTTAAGTGTAAGTATTTATTAAATTATTTAATTAATATGTTCACAGTAATAGTTTGAAGAAATATAATATTAAAAAACATCACAGGGAACATAAATTTAATAATAAAAAAAAGTATAATGCCATATAGAGCAATACGTTTGAAAATAAAAACAACTGGTTAAAACAAACTGAAAAACTTCATGTAAAAATGTTTATATAGGCATAATTTGGGGGACCTATATCTTCTTGTCTTCCTAAATTCTCCATTTTACAATTCTAGTAAAAAAATATTAATGCTGATTTAAAATAGGTCATACATGGCTGGTTTTTATATTATTTATTATTCATTTTTAATTCATTTAAATAACAAACCAAGTAATCAAGCCTGATAAAACTGGTTCTGTATTTCCTGAAGGTAATATAACAGGGCTTGAAATGTGGCAAACAGAAAAAATATGGTTTGTGTCTTTGTAATTGTGGATGCATGCAGCGACGTGTCCCAATAATTTTGGTTGCTAAGGCTTTGCTAAATGGTTGCACAGTGTTTGAATTATGTCTAAAAAAGAAAAAGAACCGATATGAATAAGAAGTATGAGACATTACAATATATGAGACATTACATATATTTTCAAAAACTGTACTATAATAATGTATAATAATGCAGCTGTTAACATAACTGATATTAGAAAAGGTTTGTTACAGAGTAATGGAAAATACAGCCACCACGAAACCATTAAATGTGTTGTTTTAGCAATGGTATAATGACTATATATAATTATTTCCCAGTGTTGCTATTAGAATACAACCAAATTTGTATGCAGTATAAAATATTTGTTAAATAAAACTAATAACATCTTGTATGGTCTACAGTGGTAAGTATTCAGCAACACTGTGATGCCAGGTTAACCTTCTACAGTCCACAGAAACTTGATCATGGTCTTTTTGGAAGCAAAGCAGCCAAGAAAACACTTTTTGGGGAGGTCACACTAAATACTGACTTCTGCTTGCATGTGTTTTTAATATTTTGTATTCATATTGCCCGTATTTTTTGTTTGTATCTTAATAACGAGACTGATACTTAATTATTATACATATAAGTGTGTGTGTGTGTGTGTGTGTGTGTGTGTGTGTGTGTGTGTGTGTGTGTGTGTGTTTTGCATCAAAAAGTAAACAAGCCAAATGCTTTAATAAACACATAAGCACAATTAAAAGAGAAAATGTGCTATACCTATTAGTAAACAGAAGCCCACATTCAACAATGTATGTACTGTAGAACAGGTCTTTAACAAAGGAAGCATTACAAATTGATTTTGTAGACAAGAATGATGAAAACACAATGTCCAATAAAGTCCAATAGTGTCCATTAATGGTATAAAAAACAACACACCAAAAAGGTATGTAACTCATACTGCACCAACTGCAACAAACTATTGCACTGTGTGAAAATATTGCAAATCATTGTAAATATTGATATTGCTCAAACTGGCTGCACTTGCTTCTCAGAGTGGTGTTCACATAATTCAAATACTATCTTTACTATCATCTCATTAAACAAGAGAGTAGTACACAAGGTAGTAGGGTAGGTGGGATATTATATAGACAGACAGATATATGAAAAGTATAAGAAAAAAAGAAAAAATAAGAAAAAAAAGTACTTAACGTAAGTTAGTAATTATTATTCATATGAGTCATTCAATATGAGTATTATAGCTATTATAATAAACTAAAAGTGTATTGTTCAGTCATATTAGAGGAGGTGCAATGTATGGGTCATTTGGGGTACTGTGACTGTTCTGTTAGTGACTCTGTACGTCACGCGTGTAAATAACACAAAAGGCGCAAAGCACCAGAACGCGAAAATAAACTCAAAAATGTGAGGAGCGCGAACGAGACTAAATCGCGAGGAGTGCCGAAGCGCCAGAGGGAGAGCGCGAGCTCTAAAACGAAGAAACCAGACCGGGAGTGTCCTATTCAGAACAAACTCCCGGCTGAAGTGAGGCTAGGTAGGCGCCGAACGACCGAAGAGCACGAGCTCTGATCGCGCAAGGAGCGCACAGGTACGGAACGGGAAGACCCTCAAAGTGCCCCTAACAAACTAAATACCTCGGGGTTTCCCGCCCATACCAGTCCTGCTGCCCTAATAAGCCCCTGGACTTTACCACTAACATTAGGGAACGCGGTAGGGTGCGAGGGCGCCGATGGTTAGACACGCGAACCGAACGGAGATGGAAACCCGTCTGAATAATGATGACCTGGCCCCGAACAGCACTAACACCACGCCTTTATAGGACGCGAAGCAGCTGTTCGGGATCTGAGCATAATTAAGTTAGTGGATATAAAGCGACCCCACCGATGGCTCTGTAATGGCGACCGGCGAGGATGGCTGAACGCACCGGGGGAGGTAGGAACCCTAACAATATCAGAAAAGATATTTTGCATGTTACTTCCTATTGAGATGTGTTTTCAAAATTTCCCTTACATTTTTTGGAGCAGTGCATATGATAAACAGTATTATAGAATATATGCTTCTATTGTACTGTATCTCACAAAAGTGAGTATACCTCTCACATTTTTGTGACTATTTTATTATACCTTTTCATGGGAAGATATATCACATTGAAACAATGTAAAGTTATTCTGTCTACAGCTTGCATAACAGTGTAAATCTGCTGTGCCCTCAAAATGATACACAAGCAACAAAAGTGAGTACACCCCTAAGTGAAAATGGCCAAATTGTGCCCAATTAGACAATTTCCCTTCCCGGTATCATGTTGTTAGAAGGCCTCTGGCATGAATGGGGAGCAGGTGTGTTAAATTTGATGTTATCATTCTCACACTCTCTCATACTCAATACTAGAACTTTAACATGACACCTTATGGCAATAAAATCTCTGAGAATCTGAGTAAAATAATTGTTGCTTTACATAAAGATGACCAAGGCTATAAGTAGTATTAAGTAGCACCCTGAAGGTGAGCTGCAGTACAGTGGCCAAGACTATCTTAATGATCTATAAAGATTAGTAAAACAACAAATAAACACAACATCTGATTACCAGTGGTGATCAGTGATCCTGGCACTAAAGTGAAAACTCTATAAGTGCTTGTCTGTTAAAGTCCTGGTCACACTATGTTCTAATGAAAAGTGGTTGCAACAAAGCTGTGGTGAGACAACAATAGAGTGTTTCAATTATCCTTTTTGTCATCTGACACATTAGATGGCAAACAGAAGACCAGCTGAGACACTGAAGGAGATAATTACACGCTTATTGTGTGTAAGGCTGACTTATGCACAATAGTAGTAGTAGTAGTAGTAGTAAGGGGTATCACTGTGGGGACAGTGACTTTAAGATCTCTGGGTTCATCGAACATTCAAGGTGCTAAAACTAAAAAAATTCCATTTCAACTCACACACCTTTTAGTAGTGGTAGTGGTAGTAGTAGTAGTAGTAGTAGTACTAGTAGTTGTAGTAGTAGTGGTAGTAGTAGTGGTAGTAGTAGTAGTAGTAGTGGTAGTAGTAGTGGTAGTAGTAGTAGTAGTAGTAGTTGTTGTAGTAGTAGTAGTAGTAGTAGTTGTAGTAGTGGTAGAAGTAGTAGTGGTAGTGGTAGTAGTAGAAGTGGTAGTAGTAGTAGTATTAGTAGTAACAGTAGTAGTGGTAGAAGTAGTAGTGGTAGAAGTAGTGGTAGTAAAAGTGGTAGTAGTGGTAGTGGTAGTAGTAGTAGTGGTAGTAGTAGTAGTAGTGGTAGAAGTAGTAGTGGTAGTAGTAGTAGTACTGGTAGTAATAGTAGTAGTAGTAGTTGTAGTAGTAGTAGTAGTGGTAGTAGTAGTAGTGGTAGTAGTAGTAGTAGTAGTGGTAATAATAGTAGTAGTAGTAGCAGTAGTGCTAGTAGTAGGGGTAGTAGTAGTAGTAGTAGTAGATGTTGTTTTGCCTTGCTTTCGGGTTCGCGCTCGCCCCCTGGCGCTTCGGCGCCTCTCGCGATTCGCCGCATCCCGCTTATTTAGTTTGTTTGTTTTGTTTTTGCGCCTTGGCGCTTGGCGCCTACTTTGTGTGATGTACACTCGCGCTATAATGGCGTTTAGGGCACAAGCCACTCCTTCCATCTGGAATTTGCCAAAAGGCACCTGAAGGACCCTCAGACCATGAGAAACAAAATTCTCTGGTCTGATGAGACAAAGATTTAAGTCTTTGGTGAGAATGCCAGGCGTCATGTTTGGAGGAAACCAGGCACTGCTCATCAGGAGGCCAATACCATCCCTACAGTCAAGCATGGTGGTGGCAGCATCATGCTATGGGGATGTTTTTCAGCAGCAAAGTACCAAAGTAATCCCATATATGGTTCTATTAGCTATTGTTGAATGGTGGTTCCTGTAGTTCTGTAAGTACAGTCTATAGTCCATCTGTTTCTCTATTTAATTTGTTACCACAGGACTGTTATCACAGGATGCTGCTTAAAGGATGCTAGTGGCTGTAAATTATGGGCTGGTGGACTATTTTAAGTCCAGACACACTAACACACCACCACATCAATGTCACTGCAATGCAGAAATGGCCAGAGATAGGGGTGTGTAGGGTATATTCCACCTGTGCCTGGATGGTGGACTGTGGGAGCTGCTTATGATTGGTGGCAGATAAAACAATCCTATCTACTTGTAGTTTATGCCATCTGGAGCCTGTTTACCATGTGTATGTCCTTACAGAATAGCTGCCTTATACATATTTCTCCCTTTACAGTGCATATTATCATGAAATGATTTAAGAAATCTCAAGGAATTTAAGTGCAGAAAGGGCAACGACACTAAACTAAACACTGGTGAGCTTCAATCCCTCAGCACTGAATCAAATGGCACTTAATACTGTACTGTGCAAAAAAAGAAACCGTGCAATAATCATATCCAGTGGCTCTGACTTCTCAGAGCTTGGCAGCATCAGTGATGGACCATCATGCAGTGGTCAGAAGAATCTGCATTCTTTTTTTTAAAGAAATGCACACTGTGTGCTCTAGACTAAACACAAACAGGACCATCCAGACTGTTATCAACAGGTCTGTTAGACCTGGGTTTGTGTCAGTGCCTTTGGTACTGTGTTAAGCCTCATTTATACTCCCTCTGCGTACGGAAATGTGTGCGTGCGTTTCCAGCGATCTAACCATTACTACCCACATACTTCCT
>JAUZSU010185108.1:0-12353 GCA_034780255.1 Parotocinclus maculicauda
CACTACCGGGTAGCTGCTCTAAAGAGTGCAGAGGGCGCTGAAGCGCCAGAGGGCGAGCGTGACCTCTAACGCACATGCAGCGCAAGGGGGCGAAGAAATCACGGAAGTGGCTAAAGCGCAAAAAGGCGAGCATATAAGCTCAGGGCGCGCTTATAGCACGAGTGTGATTAATGATGACCTGGCCCCGAACAGCGCTAACACCACGCCTTTATAGGACGTGAAGCAGCTGTTTTGGATCAGGACATAATTAATATAATGGATATAAGGCCGCCTCACCGATAGCTCTGTAATGGCGACCGGCAAGGACAACCAAACGCACCAGGGGAAGGTAGGAACCCTAACAACTTGTACACACACTTGATGGTAACATATGTTGCTTCAAAACCTTGTTACCCCTTTCCCAAATTTTTTGAAATGTGTTGCAGGCATCAAATTAAAAAAATAGTAAATATTTGCAAAAACAAATAAATAAACAAGTAAGGTTTATCAGTTTGAACATTAAATATCTTATCACACACACCTCTTTCTTATGAAATCACCATTGGCACTAGCCAATGTCCTCACTAAAGTGCCGTTCACATGTAATAAAATGTAATGGGCATTTCGCTAGCAATATACACTACTCAAAAAAATAAACAGAACACTTAAACAACACAATGTAACTCCAAGTGTTCCCTTGATTTTTTGAGCACTATATATATATATATATATATATACACACTACTTTTTTCATTATAGGTATAGAAAAAAAATACTGACAATTTATATATATATATATATATTTATATATATATATATATATTTAAATTTAAATATATATATTATTTTTATTCTTTTTTTCTTTTCCGAATTGATACTATATAAGCATGATTTACCTGTTCTCGTGGAAGCCAAATCCTGACCCACATAGTCAGCTGACATTTCCACTTGGATTTTATTGTCAGTAAGAGCTGTGTATTTGGCATAGGTAATATAAAGTCTTGTTCAGATGCTAAAAACAAGCTGGTGCAATTTGCAGACCCTAGCACTCTTGATGAAAGTCAGGCAAAATGGGTGTATGGGGGGGAGGGACCTGCTGCACACTCACTCTCTGCAGTAATACTGGCTAACTTCACTTTGACTTACTACACTGCAAAAAACTTTACCTAACCCAAAAAAAATGTGAATATGAAGGACAGAAAATACCCAATCATTCAATTCAAATCAGTGCTCAGGGTTTCCCAGCAGAGCATTAAACAGAGCGTCACACTTTATCCAATAGCTCGTCTCCTAGCAACAGTTAATGTTACTTCCCCAGTTCAAAGGATTAACACATTAGAATACACATCTTCTTCCATTGCTCCAAAGTCCAGTTCAATGTAGACTCAAAAAATAATTTGGGGCCAAAGTCTCAACCATCAGCAACCCCTCTACCCCACACCAACCACCAACTCACTGGAAGTTACAGTCTGGTGGACCCTCTCCTAGGGCTCATCAGACACCTCCATGTAGCTGCCCTGGGAATTTCAAGTAACATATGGGACTAATTCCGCTATTCTGTTCAATAGACATGCACCCCGCTTGCTGGCTTCTTCTATTAAAGAGGCCCAAGCACAGATGACTTAGTTTTAAATAGAGGAGAGTTGAAGAAAGCAGAAAATGTAGAGTATGAAATATTGCATCCCAAAGGCGTGCTATATATTACACAATGCATTTACAAAGTTTTCATACCCTCTCACTTGTTTCACATTTTGTTATGCTGATACCTTCTTAATAACTTGCTTACTGTTTTCACCATCTGTCTGTACTCAGTACCCAATAATGAAAGTGACTAAGAATATTGGACATTTTTGGAAAATCTTGTTAAAAAATTAAAAACTAACATTTTGCGTAGACATAAGCATTCATAAACTTTGCTATGACACATTAGTTATGGGGGCCTCCCATTTCTTTTGATCATTTTTAAGATGTTTCAAAACCTTGATTGGGGTCCACCTATGCTAAATTCAGTTGAATGGAAATGATTAGAATAGACACACACCTGTCTATACACAGCTATTAATGCAAATCAAAGTAACAAAGCGGAAAAGAAGCCACAAGGAGGAAAGAACTGCCTGTAGCATTTAGAGACAGGATTGTGTGGCAGCACAGACCTGGCAAAGGCTACAAAAAATGTTATGCTGCACTGAAAGTCCACAAGAGCACAGTGGAGCTCCATAATTCTTAAATGAATGACTGGTGAAACATCCAGGACTCATAAAAGACCTGGCCAACCCACCAAACTACAGTGAGTAATCAGGGGAGAAGAGCCTTGGTGAGAGAGGTGATCACAAACCCAATGGGCTGAGCTCCAAAGGTCCTGTGTGCAGATGGGAGAAAGTCAACCATCACTGCAGCACTCAACACATGCTTTGTGGCAGAGTGGCCAGACAAAAACCTCTCCTTAGTAAAAGGCACGTGAAAGCCCTTTTGTGAAAAACACCTAGATGGGCTCTCATGTGCACTTGGGAACTTTTTTATTTTAGCAAAAGACCTCAACATTGTAATGTATTTAGTATGTTTAAGTAGAATAGTTTATATACAGCATCTCAAAAAAAGTGAGTACACCCCTCACATTTCTGTAACTATTTTATTATACCTTTTCAATATAAAGTAAAGTATTCAGTCTACAGCTTGGATAACAGTGTACATTTTATGTGCCCTTAAAGTAACTTAACACACAGTCATTAAAGTCTAAACAACAAAAGTAAGTACACCCCTAAATGAAAATGTCCAAAATATGCCCAATTAGTAAATTTCCCTACATGAGTGCTGCCGGCTGTGGGGAGCTACAGTTCATTGAGAGAATCATAAATAGAAACATGTACTGTGACATACTGAAACAAATCAAAATCCCCTCTCTTTAGAAACTACACCTCAGGGCAGAATTCCAACATGGTAATGACCACCAATACACCTACCTATTTGATCATATTTGACAAAATAAAATATTTTGTTTCTTTATAGGTTATTACATGGCTATAATAGTGGACTGCATAAGCATTCTAGGTAATTAATTTTACCTAGTAAACACAAAACACAACAGCAATTCCCAAAACAGTAATATTTTAATGCAACATATTAATTTGATTATGTACATTACATAGGCACAGGCACAACTGGGTTGTCTGTAGCGGTATATGATGAACTATATGACTGATTTGGCAACAGAAGCTGTTGTAGAACTGCAAAGGAGCAAAACCGTTCAAAGTAATACACAAAACTGCTTATTGCACCAGACATAACAAGTAACAGAAATGTAAATAAAACTGGTAAAACAAATATACAGTATATACGTATATACTTATAACAGATATACAGTATATACATACATACACACATACACAATTACGAAGCAGACAAACAGTAAGGAAAAAGCATCTAAAACACAGTGTTTTCTTCGTTTACTTTGACTTTCATTGTTTTATGTAATCAGCTTTATTTATTTTGTTAATAAACATCCATTCCTGAATTTCAGATCTACAACACATTACAAAAACGTTGGATGGGGCAATTTAGAACTACTAAAGAAATAAAAATGAAATAATGATCTGGTTTTAAAAATGAGTGTATAATCATGATTTATACAAAAGCAGCATCCAGGAAAGACTGAGTGTTTAATAAGCAAAGATGGCCAAATGATCTTCAGTTTGTTAACAAATGTGAACTAAGATTTTACAACATTAATTCCTTGAAAACTTTCTTTTCAAGGGAAATCCATGCATTTATCAAGTCAATACAAAACAGGTAAAATCAGAACAAGTTAGGGCTGAAATATAGAAATACCTTCCAGGCCATTTTTTCACACATTTATTATCTTCCCACCTTTGTTTTTCAAAGACCCAGTCTTTTGTGGACTATGCTTTTTTACCAGATCTCTTTTCTGATAGATATATATTTGATATATATGCATATTTTTGTAATATGAAAATATTATATATATATATATAGTATATGTATATAGTAGTGGCCCGACGGAGCTGAAAGCCTGCCTAGAGTTTATCAAAAACACATGTAAAACTCCCAGACTATGAGAAATAAGATTCTCTGGTCTGATGAGACAAAGACTGAACGTTTTGGCGTTAATTCTAAGCGGTATGTGTGGAGAAAACCAGGCACTGCTCATCACCTGGGGCTGTTTTTCAGCTGCAGGGACAGGACGACCTTTTGTGTGTTCAGGACCTCAGACTGGGCTGAAGGTTTTCCAACAAGACAATGACCCTAAGCACACAGCTAAAATAACAAAGGAGTGGCATCAGAACAACTCTGTGATCATTCTTGACTGGCCCAGCCAGAGCCCTGACCTAAACCCAACTGAGCATCTCTGGAGAGACCTGAAAATGGCTGTCTACCAACATTCACCATCCAACCTGACGGAACTGGAGAGAATCTGCAAAGAAGAATAGCAGAGAATCCCTAAATCAAGGTGTGAAAAACTTGTTGCATCATTCTGTAGAAAACTCGTGGCTGTACTAGCTCAAAAGGGTGCTTCTACTAAATACTGAGCAAAGGGTCTGAATACTTATGATATGATAGTGATATTTCAGTTTTCCTTTTTTATTAACATTCACAATAATTTCTACATGTCTGTTTTTTTCTGTCAAGATAGGATGCTGAGTGTACATTAATGAGAAATTAAATGAACTTTTTTAATTTTAGCAAATGGCTGCAATGAAACAGAGTGACTTTTCGTTTACACTGTACCAATATTAGTTTGGTACCTGAATATTGCCTGTCTCTATGCTTATGTTTCAGTCTCACTTTGACAGAAAATCTGGCTGTCTGTTTCCATGTCCTCTGAATGCTTCTCCTGCAGTGTTTCATGTTGTTTGGCCATCTTTCAGATGACTGTGGTATTGCCACAGTGTTCTGCCATTTGTCACAGTTTGCCTAATGTACTTTTCTGACTGAGGGAGCAGAGCTGCATCATACCACCTTCCCCTGGCATGGATTTTCAATGTGTTTGTGTGCTAATGCTAATTAAAGCAGAGTGTGAATGACTGGACTGCTTCAAATAAGTGATTTCATGCACATGGGGTGTGCATAATGCATGTATAAAATAAATTAAAGGAAGTGGCTGATTTGTCTGATTCGTCCATGTGTGCAGATGATCCAGTTTATTAATAAGAAGTTGTTGAAGATGATTAGCCTGCCTGGAGGCAGAATGCACCCTGGAGCTACAAGGCTAATTGTACTGTTGCTTTGAACCATGAGAACTTTATTTCAGCCCAGACAGAATATTTTTCTGTAGATTAATGTTCACAGTCTGTAGTAGGTAAATCAGCGTTGGAGAAACATTCTGTGGCTTTTGTTACTGAAGGTGGATGGGAAAATGGTTATCGCCCAGTTTTGTCTTAGACTTGGAAGGAAACGTTCCAGGTTGAGGTGTAGCCTTCAAATAATGTACTGGTGCTTGTCAATGATCACCATTGCTTTGGTCATATCAAAATTATAAGACATTTATTTATGTGTTGAAATAATTTGCTTGATCAGAGTATGAAGACGGTTGTCACTTGTATCTACTGCATATGTCATTGGGCCTGTGGTAGCCTAATGCTTAATGTGGCCAGGCCAATGAATCAGAAGGTCCATGGTTCAAATAGTTAGTATGACCAGCTATGAAGCTCTGTAAATCTGCCACAGTTGGGTCCTTGGGTCTGTGAGCAAGGCCCTTAACCCACAATTGCAACTGTATGAATTTATCAACTGTATGTCACTCTGGATAAGGGCGGCTGCTAAATGACAAATATTGTAACGTAAGTGATGTCAAGTTGTAGGGAAACCCAACCAGGTTATTGTATTTGCTCCACTCAGACCGATTCTAGTCTTAGGAGAGCTAATTTTGCTTGATTGCATTGGTCCCTTGCCTAAGAAATCAGTTCAACGTTTACAATGACTTACGGTAATTCCATTACACATACTCAAAACTGTTCTCGCATGTCATGTGTGAGCTTTTCTTTGAGTATCAGTACACTGGACCTATTACTTGCAGGTCAGGAAGGTATTGGATGAAGGTACAACCATTGTGATATTTACCGTTGGCAATCCTGTGTAGGAGTCAGTTGGGTTCATTCACTTGTGCTTTAGGGGCTGCAGGTGGGAGTGTTAGTATTATGCATTGTTTAATAGTATACAGTACTAGTACAAATTACTATGCAATACTAATGAGGAAGTATGGCTCTAGTTTGGACAAAACCATGTCTTCAGTGTGAAAGCTCTTCGGACTGTGCTGTTTGCAATACATGCATTACTTAAATATTCCATGGAGGAACTACTCATAGTTTTTTTAAGTTGTGAAGTTTTATGCATTGTACATATACGATCACATTAAGTGGGTAAAATACTATAGGAAACAATGTTTCTGGACCAAATGCATTTACCTTTATATTAAAACAAAGAAGAGTATAAGTCACTGTCAGTGCTACATTCAAAGTCATTGATCTCTTCACTACATGTTATTCTACTACCAGTGTTTGCCTATGGACGTGTATGTGTTTTATATACTTGCCTTTGCATACAAAGCTTCTAGGGATATTTTGAGTTATAATATAACTTCTTTTCAGAGAAAATTTGCCATTCAGGTAAAAACCAACCTCACAAATTTGTATATTTAACACATTTTTTGGCTGTTGAATGTAAGTCAGGGCAATAATTATGATGTGGTCAGGTGACTCACTTATACCACAGGCAGCTGTGTTTATGTTATAATTGCCAATCTAAGGACAAGAAGGTTCAATGAATGGAGAGTCCGATTGGAGAAACAACCATCCACTAATATTTAGCTCAATCTCAAATAAAGAAACTAATATAATATGAAACTTTAAAATTGTGAAATACTGTATGTATTAACACTAAACCAGCATAAGCAGGAGCAGGATCTGCACAAAGTCTGTTTGTCAAGGTCTCACCAAAAATCCATACCAGCATTCTCTTGAGGCAAAAAATATTTTGCCTTCATTATGCTTGCATATTTTACAGACGGAGAGCGGACTTCAGCAGAGACCTGTCATGGACACATATGTAATAAATAAATGTGCATGCATCAAAGTAATGAAAAAGGAAGGCGTGGAACTATGACAAATATTCCTTTCAACATGTACATTATAACTTTAACTGGAGATTATCTGCATGAGTACATTGTTTTACGAGCTGTGTTTACAAACAAAATAATAGTTTCGAATAGAATAGAATTCCAGCTCTTTTTCGTATGTAAACAGCAAATATTGTAAAATAAAAGTGTGGTCCACAAGTGACTGAATATTTGGGAGCCTGGCTTCCCCCACGTTTTAGGAAAATGCAATGAAAACCAAAAAGTCTATATTATTCTCTAATGTTGGTGAAGTTCAGTATTTTATCAAATCAAATGATAAAATATTGTGCTACATAATGGCACTGCTTTTCATTTCTAGGTATCTATTGTGTGATATTATATTGACATTAAAAATAACGCTTACATTTGCAGTATAGACCCTTCTCAAATACACTTCTTAAGGGTGTTTTGTCAACTTGTGGTGCTAACACAAACCTAAAAGCTCCAGACCATCAGACTTATGAAGATTCTACCTTTATGCAGGCTGCCACCAACTAGGGGTGGCACAACTTATCATTTTTATAAGTTGACTAGTCATTCAAAAAGTAGTCAAGTAGTTGTAGGTTTTCTTTATTAGCGCAGTTAAATACGAACGGACTACATGGCTTTCTTGGGCTACACTTTTAAAGACAAAAATAACAAAATAACACATCAGTGCAGTGCTTAATGTGAGCCAGACCCTGCCGGAACAAGGTTCTGTGTTACAACGGTACCTCTAATGGAGCACATCTCCCGATCCAAAACATCTGCATTTTTATATATAAAATACTATGAAAATAAGCAGTATTCATTAACAAACTTTAATAAAATGGAACTTATTTGTGGGTAACCCCTTTTGCAATAGCTCGTTTCAATTGACACTAATTGCTTTTTCCTCATTCCGACTACCTGACTCCTAGTGGATGTCCAAGTCTATGAAACCCCTAGCACCAACAAGCAATAGGGCCTTTTTTCACGAATGGTTTATGCATATAAATTTAATTTTAGAGCCTGAGTTTTAGGTTTTAATTAGGGTTATTTTATGGCATAACATATAGAATTGTTAATTATAATTTTTTATTTAATTGTGAAACATTTAAAAAAACAAAACATGTAAATATTAAAAGGTATGTCCCACATTTTGATAGCACAGGACAACCAATCCCCAGATGTTTCTAAAAACAAAATAAATATGAGCTAACCTTAATGAGTATCTGCTGCAACCATAAGTGTTAAAGCATAGACTTGGCATTTAGTGCACTGATCGGATTGTAAGGTTAAACTTTTGTTTTTTTGTTCCTCATGCTTTTAAAGTAGGGATATTCAAATTTTAGATGGATAAGCAGCATAAGAAAGTACTTCATTTAAAATAACCAAGTAACATATTCATTTTATAGCAAGCCTAAGAAATATTGCAAACCAGATTGTTGTCATTTGTGGTTGTTTGTTACTACAGCTAAGGAAAGTAATCTGCCAGGTGATGACTAAAATATTTAACATAAAATGTCTTATGTGGTAATTGTTGTATTCATGGGTAACATCTTTTGTTTTAGAAATTAGCAGCTCTGTAGAGGTTGGTCTGGTGAGAAATTGTTGCTCGTTCAATGGAATATATAGTCTTTAATGGATTTCTATTAATTCACAAAGTTTTATCTGGAGTTTGTTTTAATACCAGCAAGGTTAATAGAGGAAAAAGAGAATGATAGAGGACCAAAAGTATCAGGTGTCATTGAGCTTGGTGGCTAAATAATATATCCAGATACATTTGATTCAGACTTTTTATTTAATGAATATTTTATGAACATTTTAAAATATCCGTTTGAGCCAGTTACAGGAGATGATACACAAGACAGCACAGAGAAATTACAATGCACTTTAAACAAAGAGACATTGTGAGCTTACTTTTTATTCATATTGGAGAATATCCTTAGTCCCCCTCCCAAAGTAAAGTTCAGCCTCCATAACCATAAATGTGTAGGGACATTTAAAATTGTATTGCTTTTTGCTTTTTAAACCAGTGCAAATACCACATCCGGAATAGAACTTGCAAGATAGAACAATAGAACAATATGAGAAGATTCAAATCATCACACATAACACAAATATCAACAGAATCATTAAGCATCAAATTAGGTGCAGTAATAAACTGTTTCTTCCAAAATTATCCAAATTCATCATCAAGTATACAACTGTAAATGAACTTCTCAAAGCAGCAAATCAACACTGCAATCATTCATATTTCTGTTTTTATCAGGATCACCTGTCAAAAATGCTGTGCATTACTTCTACATATAAATTGAGTTTTCAAAGAAGCCATGGTTCAGTGATGCATCTAGGAAAACCAAAGGTGGTTTCAGTCATAAGCATTAAAAACCTATTTGATTGATTTGGACATCAAGTCCTGATTATGTTGATGCTTAAATGGACCTTATGTATCTATATAGATACCTATATAGACACCTGGCCTTAATGCAGCTCTCTATCCTACCCAATAGTGGTAACCTCACCTTATTATCCACCTATCCTGAAATAAAAGCAGATGAATTGATTGAGAGTGCTCTCTCTAACTTTTAACCCTTTCTCTTTCAAGCAAAATATAACAGCACAATCATGACATTACATATGAAGTAATTAAATACAACAGATGTAATGTTATACTCTGAAATAAAAATCTATATAATCACTTAATATAATACAATTGTTAGTTTCTGAAGGTAAGACCCTGAGGTTGCCCATTACTTTTAATATTACATATGTTTTGTCAGAATATTTCAGCTACTAGTTTTTCAGGCTAGTTATCTAATGCTATGACTTCACTAATTTTGTTAAGCACCATCAGTTCCTGAGACTGTACAGACGAAAGCAGATGATTATTTGAATTATTGCCAAAATGTTTGTTTTTATAGATATGGGAATATTACGGTATGTACATGTAATTGCATTTGTCACCAGAGAAGTGACTGTTTAATGTTCGTGGAATAGGCAAATTTACCATATCACACATTTACAAGACTTTCCAACTAACCACACTACTAGTTGGCACAGATGTTCAGACCACAAGGTCTATAGATTTACTGCAAATGGTTTTGTAACATGAAAAGTTTTACTTACTGGCCATGGTATCTGAAGGAATTTTTCATTCCTTCATTTGAAAAAGAATATTGTATAGTTAATCGTACATTTCCGTGATTAAACATTTCCAGTTTCAGTAACAAAATAAATTGCTCTTCTTCTCGACAGATCGTTCTACTTTCTCCAGTGACACTTTGATTACAAGAACAGCATGATCGCAGAGGAAATTGGAGAGTGTAAACACTGGCAGGGCAGTGCTCATAGCTGTCAAACACATCCACATGATTGAACACAACCTTGTGCTGCAGAGTAAACAGAAGGGGAGCCATGGGTGCAACGCCATGACAGACTCAGGGAGCTCTAGGAGTAACAGGGCAAGAAGGAGTGTTTAGAAGAGATTGTATAACTGAAAGGAAAGTCCAATTCAAGTTGTTTCAATGGACAAAGAACACTGTTCTTGTTGTTTGTAGAAAACTGTTCTGATTTAATATGTTATTTTACATACACCGGGAAGCCAATGTGAAAATAACCACCAGCTACACAGAATTAATTTGTTTCACCATGTGGTGGCTTTGCTTCAGATGTTTCAGAACACCAGGATAAGACTATATGACTGTTAAAACGTTTATTAATACCTATATGTATATATACTTTTACATAAAAGTTGCTTGAGGTTTTTTGTAAGGCAATATACAAAAAAGCTTGTGTATCTCTGATGATGATGATAATAATAATGATAATAATAATTATAATAATAATAATAATAATAATAATAATAATAACTTTAAAAAAGCAAATTAAGCCAATCTAAGACCTTGTGAAATGTTCAAAAATCTAAAAATCACAATACATTTGTATCCAAGTGGTTTTAAAGTGTATATGATTAAATACTTATAACAAATACTTATAATGGCTCATAATTAATCAGCATTTAATCAATGGTATTTAGTAAATAATTCACTAACTAAAATACATTTAAGTTGTTTAAATAGAAGTATAACTTTTTAATTTAACTAGGCTTTTTTCCTGTTCAAAGTCATAAAGATGCGCTGGTGACTTTCCAGTGAAAACAAAGTACATGTGACCATTTTTGAGCGCTCTTGGTCAGAACTTTTCACAATTCAAATGGGGACTTCTGCTCTTCAAATGAGCGCTTATCTTAAAAATATAATAACTTTATAATACTAAAATGTAAATATAGTACAATAAAAAAACTTTCTAATAGAATAACTATTGTAATTACTATTACAATAACTCTTTTAATGTCTCATATTTAATGCAACAAGATATGTTTTAACAACTTAATATGACTTGCAAATATATTTGAATTGTGTGCTGCCACAAATACCACTGCTATACATGCTTAATTAAATGTATCCAATATTGCACTTGTTTCTCAGAGATGCATAGTACATATAGTACATAGTACAAAATTAATTTCAAGTTAATGCGGAAAGTATGCTTTGGAAAGGCCAGGTGAAGTGTTGTAGAAGCAGTTATTCTGAAACCCACCAACGTCATAAAATTAAAAATGTTTAACTAGTTATAACTTTAATTAATTAATACAATTCCTACATGTGAAGAATTGATCAACAGTTTGTGAAAACATTTAGTTACACAAGGGAGCCACACCAGAAACTGAAAGCAAATGTTTACATACTGTTGCCTCTCAATTATGCAATATTTGATTATGTTTACCAATAAAAAAGAATGAGAAAGTATAATTATCTTATCTCATTTTTATTTTTTTTATCTGAGGATATTTTAGGTCATTTAAGCAGAAATATTGAAAATGTCAAATGTTTTGCATTTTTAATTTAATACTATTGTTTGTTTATTTATTTAGTATTAGAAGACACTGAGGTACACAGAAAAGCCTGTAAATATATTTTTGTTATAACACTCTTAAAGTTTGTCACATTGTGGCCTTCTCAGTCCAAATCTGCTGTCCCTTTTTGGGAAATGGCTCTGAACACATTAGGCTAATTCTCACATATTAGAAAGACCTTATATGAACTGTTCACTTTTTGTCTGATCAATAAAGACATTATGCGTTTCAGTGTGCCCTTGTTAGACCAGTATTCTTGTATCCACTACATAATCATAAACTTACCTACAACATACAGTGCATCCGGAAAGTATTCACAGTGCTTCACTTTTTCCACATTTTGTTACGTTACAGCCTTATTCCAAA
>JAUZSU010185119.1:0-24078 GCA_034780255.1 Parotocinclus maculicauda
ACACACACACACACACACACACACACACACACACACACACACACACACACACACACACACACACACACACGCACGCATGAGCCTAATCACACTCATGCTGGGAGACTTTACAGATGCAGTTGACCTAATGCATGCCTTTAGAATCTGGAAGGAAACCAGACCACTAGGAATCCCATGCAGACATGGAGAGAAGGGAGAACATACAAACTCCACACAGGCAATATCTAGGCAATCTATGTAATCTCCAAACACAAACACTTTGCCAGTGAAATTATTTTTGGTGTGACAGACTTGTGTGAGTATTCCTATAACTGCTGTACTCCTAAGATTTTCATACAAAGAAGTCTCAAGTTTATTCAGAATACTGCAATAAAGAAAAAGCATCCAGTGAGTGGCAGTTCTTATAGAAATGCCTTTTGATGAGGGAGGTGTCTACATAGAATGGCCAGGTTTTGAAGCTAAGAAAAGGGTTGCAGTAACTCACATCACCACTCTGTACAATTGTGGTGAGCAAAAAAGCATAAACAACATGTCAAACCTTGAGGTTAATGGGCTACAATAGCAGAAGATCCACGTCATTAAGGATTGAAGCTACTTTGAGAGCAAACAAAGTTTGGAAGGTCCTAATAAAGTTTTAGTACAATCGCATTTCAATTTGTGTAACTGAAGATGCATTTGAGTGTAAACGTACATGGCAACTGAAATTACCAGATACAATTGGGATGTACAGCAACATTTCCCAGAGTAGATATACAGTCTATGACTAGCACCTCTTTGTCAATGCAATTATCTATATTAAAAACAGAGAAAATGCACCATTGATCAACATTTGTGCTTTGACAGGGTTGTGAAATAGTCATTTGACTTCAAATCTCAAAAACTTATTTGCTCAATATATGTTTTCCCCCCTTTTTTAAAGAGCAACAAAAAACAACACACCATTCTAAAAAAAACTTTGGGATTGGTCACTTTGAATATACAATTATATAAATCATATAATGCTTAAGGGTATGAAAAGAGTATGTAAAACACTTAAAAAAGTAAGTACACAAGAAGTAGTGGAATCTGATGTATTTCGTTTCAAGATTAAGATTCATATTCGATTTACACTGGAGGGTGGATTTACACACACTGCAAAACTGACATTTGTCTTAGTCAAACTAAATCATAAGGATTAAACAGGATATTTAATAATTTACAGAGCATGATGAGAAGTATACTGCTCACAAAAATTAGGGAATATTTCAAACTTAATTTTCAACTACAGTGTAGTTTGCAATCAACTAATCAGGGAGCGCAAAAAAAAGAACATTTATTTAGTTATTCGCAACATACTAAATCCCAAAATACAACAAACTAGACTCCAACCAATATTGTTACATACCTGCTAGTTCTATACGTTTCGAAAGTGTTCTAAAATCGTCACAAAGTGTGGTTTTTAGAACTGGGAGCCCAATCTGTTAGTAATAGCTATTTTTTAAATGTAGGTTACATTTTTTCACAAGAAAGAAATGTGATGATTGTGATTTCTTTGTTTACACATCATACAGAACAGGTTTAAGACGCACCAACAGAGCTAGTCACTTAAAATTAGTTTTTGAAACATTTGGACACCTTAAACATGCATCTTGAGAATTTTATCTGGATTTACACTTATTTAGGACTTGACATCCAAGTGTAAATGTCCCCAATATATTTAATTAATTAAATGATTTACATTGTAACTTTTTTATTTTATTTTACACCCTCCTAATCCATTTAAATTTCAAATGTTACAATAACCCCCAAAATACTATGACTATGTTACATACATACTTGTTCTAAATTAATCACAGAAGTCACAAAGTGTGTGTGTGTGTTTTTTTTTTTTTAACTAGGAGCCCTATTTGTCAGTAATGGCTATTTTAAAAATAGTTTCTCGCCTCACAATACATTTCGCTGACTTGGCACAATCTTTATAAGCATGTTGACTGCGTGCTCAGACAGACTACAAAGAATCCGTCCACTATTTGCTTCTATAGCTTCTTTCTAATTAAGGGTAAAAATAAACAATGTATTTAGACAGATAATTATGACCTGGTCAAGTCTCTTATATAGGGATGAATAAGTAAATAGTGTAACTCTGTATGCAAGTGTGCAATGGTTTTACATTTATTTTATCCCTCGCAAGCATGTAAGCCAAGCAGGATATTACAGAATGCACAGTATGTGCCGAGAGAAAAACTGCTGCTGTATTTGAGTGATTGAGGTGAAATTGATGTTACCCTGACTGGATTGCAGAAATAATCTGCTTAATATCATACTTATGACACTGAATCTGACTTCTAAATAGCTAAAAATGTAAACGATTGAGTACTCTAATCAAAATTTTTTGTTGTTGTTTTTTAAGTAATTATTTAGTTATACTTGCATACCTGGATCTATTACTTCTTTATTTATTTGTGTTAATTGTATTTAAATTTAGTAGATAAAAAAACAGTACAAAAATACTGTTGAAAATAAATAGATGAAGTCATGGTATCCTGCAAAAAACCACCAACAAAATAGCACGTTCATCTATATTGCTTAAAATCTTTGGAAGCTGATAATGTCATGTCAGGACTAGACATTTTATTTCTAATCCAGTACTTTGGGCTTAAACTGTCAAGTCATCTGACCTTGCTCGGCTGCTTGCTCTGCTGAGGCTACTGAGGGGTCTTGTGTCTTCTATTGTCTCACTGGCTTCCACATCTGCTTCCACAGGCATCTCATCCTCATTAAGCCGAATAAGACCAGTAGCTTCGTTTAGACCCACCATTGTCGTTTGGATGTAGGAGGGCAACGTCTCATCATACACCTTTGCCAGGTCTTCCTGTGGCTCCGGTACCTCACCTGTCTTTTCCTCAAATGGTTCATAGGATGTAGGTAGCCTTCCAGAATCCATGCCAACCACTTCAGCCATGGGAAAAAAGTGTGAACTGGATTTGTCTTCTTCTAACAACTTGTAACCCTTTGCCTTCTGGATGGAGGACACTGCTATGGAGGGCAGTGTCTCTCCTGCCCCGTTTCCCTCTATTTGAGGCTGGGCTGGCTTCCAAAAGACCAAGTGAATCTTCTTCAGGCCCAGGTGGCTAATCTCTACAAAGTTCAGGAACAAAGAAACGCAGGCCACAGCCAGCATGAAGATGATAAAGACTGTCTTCTCGGTTGGCCTGGAGACAAAGCAGTCAACAGTATTGGGGCAGGGCCAGCGGCTACACTTGTACAGCGGCAGGATACGGAAGCCGTAAAGGAAATACTGGCCTACTACAAAGCCCACCTCAAAGAGTGTCTTGAAAATGATGTGACAGATGTAGGTCCTGAGCAAAGTTCCTTCCAGGCGGAACTTCTTGCTGCCCTTGGTGCTGGTCTCTTTGGCTGTACGGACACTGCCTTGGTCAGGGGCAAGTGGCAGCCGCTCCTCGCTCGTCTCCTGCTGCCGACTCATTTCAGCCTCCTCTCGCTCTTTGCGCTTCTCCTCCATGTGCACATGGTGCACAGCGTGGCCTACGTACACAAGCGATGGCGTGGAGACAAAGATGATCTGCAGCACCCAGAGGCGTATGTGGGAGATGGGGAAGGCCTCGTCATAGCAAACGTTCTCACAACCTGGCTGTTGTGTGTTGCACACATAATCCGACTGCTCGTCACCCCACACAAACTCAGCCGCAGTGCCCAGGATCAGAATGCGAAAGATGAAGAGTACTGTGAGCCACACCCTGCCGATCACCGTCGAGTGCTCATTGACTTCTTCAAGAATGTTGCCCAAGAAACTCCAATCACCCATGGTCTACGATCAACACTGTAGGTAAGGATAACAAATGTAAAAGTAAGGCCTATTATATCAGGTCACACTGAACTCAAACCCATGGGAAGCGAACTTTGGCAGCATTATTAAGACTGAACATAATACTGTGCTAACTAAAGAATTAAACTCTTACCTATTAAAAAAGATTAAAATTAGGTTTAAATGCAATCAAAATATCTTGTAAAGCAATGATTTAAAATGCAGTATGGATTAAGGTCTTCAAAACGTAATAAACCAGGTCCAGGCCAAATCCAAACTCATAATATTCACCTCAAGTAAAAATCCAAAAAAGTAGTTAAAAACAAGTCTACCAGGGCTGTAATAATGAACAACTGTAAATAAAACAATTTCAATTATAACAAACGCTAAAGGATGGTATCAAATGGGCAACTTGCCACAGTGAGAGCTCTAGTGTAGTCGTGTTCCCCCTTCTCTTGGCACGCTGTGATATGAAGTGAACTTTTTTGCTCTCCAGTTCCCACCTAAGGCCCCCACTACTTGTCGCACCACTGAGCAGAAGTGAATGAATCCAGTTTGATGGTTGGTTTTTCGTTTGCTGCAATATCTAAGCTGGGAGCCAGACAGCCTTTATTCAGATGGCGACGAATAGTGGCTCATAGTACAATAGAAACCACAAATGGCAATGTATGTGCCACCACATTTAGGAATGAGAGCAGTTTTTATTGTATGGTCCAATTTTAAGAGTGTATAGCATGTATAGTTTGTTAGTTCTGTTGTATTTTGTATTGACGCTATTACTAACTATTAATTCAGTTACTAACTACAGAGTATGAATGGTTTTTAAAACAGCAGTGTATATACAGAGAAGTACAAAATCAGAACTTATTTGGGTGTCAGAATGAACACAGGTAAATATATGAAAACAATATATACAAATGTGCTTTAATCCCATTACAAATAAATGATTAAAATGATTCACTTAAAATCCTAAAACTTAATTACCATTATATTTACCTCAAATGTCTTTGACCAAGACATGTTGTGCGACTTCAGATTAGTGTGCTGATGCTATAGGGCTAAAGTAGCTATTTATGACCATTTAGCACAAAGGCAAATCTCTATATACCAATGATTTATTCATGACTCAAAAGTGACTTGTATTTGTATTTTATGTTACAGTGTAGCTTTACGTGGTGCTCAATGATAGAAAATCTCAATTATAGCCTTAAAGCTCATACCCAATGCTAAAGAAACAAAATATTTAGGATGATTCGGAAAAAGTAAGTGGAAAACTGGAAAAGTGTGGGAATGTGATGGAGCAGCGGTAAAGGTACTGGACCACTGATGAAAATGCCAACCAGTTGTAAGTCAGTTTGGATAAGGGTGACTGCTAAATGCTATACATTTAAAACTTTATTGAGGGTCAAATTTATTTAGTAATCTATTTACATTTCTTCAAATCAATTTTGTTAAAAAAAAATATTGTCACATGCTTGGGAAATCATAATCAATTTACTAATCAAAATACATATTTTGAGAAGCAGTAAGAAGTTAAGAAAATGAATGACTAAATGAGAAACACATGTTGAATAGGAATTAATATTACATAAGAGTCCCTTAACATCCACAGTATTTTATGAAATTGCACGCTATGTATTCTGGACATAGTCCAAACATCATGTAGTGCACCAGTGTTGAATAAACAGCCAAGATATTGCAGTATTCCTCATATATTTATTTACTTAATATCAATATTGACAGGTACATATTGATTTTCTCTTTAGTTTTATATTTAAAATGAGTAAAATCATCTCACTTTAGAACTCTCTTTCACACGCACAGAAAGACAGACACACACACACATTCATGGAATAATCAGAAACTGTCGTTATTTGACAGTGCAATATGTTTCCTGGACTCGTGACCATTGACATTATCCACTATCGGGATTGCCTTTTGTTTCTTAGAAGTTACTTTGTGGCTGACTTATACATGCCTTGCTCTTGGATTGATCTTTGTTACTAAACCATTCCTGGGGATCATAACAATGGTGTTTGAATTTCCTCTATTTGTATACAATATATATGGATGGTATATATAGATGGTTTAACGTTTTTAGCCTATTAAGCATTAACAATTTTTTTCTGACATGCTCTTTTGTTCGTGCCATGATACACATTTTGGTAAGCAGGGTTTTTCAAAGAATAAAGTCTTTCCTTTAAAAAAACAAAACTTTAGAACCAATAAACTGCCGGGCTTGTGCCACAAGTTTAAGTGAATATTAGTTATATTACATAAGTCTTAATTATCCATATCCTAACATGATTAAATGTATAACCTATTTATCAAATCCCATTGTACATTTATATATTGTCAAGAGATGACAACGAAAAATCATCAAGAAATCATGAAATTGAGACCGCATAAAGCTAAACGACAAACTGTTAATATTTTAACAGGATTGTTACAGGAAAATATAGCCATGTGACCTTGAAGGACGCCTAAATTTATCTGTGAACCTTGTAACATCTCAATCCACATAACTTTAATTTTTCCTGGATGTTCCAACTTAACTAGGTATTCTGTATTCATTCTTGAAGCCAGCCACTATTAGAGCCTGACCCTGACCCTCTCTTTAAAGGCACTACTTGTTGATATTGCAGGTGCTAGTGACCTAAGCCATTGGCGGCACACTGAATAAATGCGGGGATTTTACACAATAGAACGATGTCATCATGAAATGGCCTGGCTCCATTAAGCGCATGCACTGAGGCGTGAGTGATCTCAGATTGTGCCAATGAAGCAGGCCCCAAGCCATGGCTAAGCAGAGCAACATCCCTCAAACAAAGTTATCTTATGGCAATCTGTCTATGTGCTCTCACACCACATGTTCTGTTCACAAGGGACAAATTAGTTGACAGCAAAAAAATACACTATACTTCACAATAGAGTACAGAAAACATCAGTGATTGAGAAGGTTATCAGGCCATAGGATTTCTCTGTCCAATACATGAAAGATATTGAATATTTCATTTTAAGAGTATGTGAATGTGAATTAAAAAATATCATAGTACTTGTGGTATGTACATGTGAAACAGTGCTAGAAACCAGTGGCATGCAGTCAGGCCCGTTTAACCCATCCAGAAAGCATAACAAACAGGTGTATGTAAATTATATAAATGTCTATTTCATCAAATCAAAAACATAATCAAATTCAAAACGCTACTTGGTTGGTATATGTAACTTCTCATTACAATAATTCCTGTCCATGTGTTTGCATATCCCTTCTGATCAAATTTTGAAGGGTTTGGAGTCTTTTACTGTAATAAATGGATAATATTTATGCTCAGATTTATGATTTTGCTAAAGTTGCTGACCCATACCTGTCTAACTCTTTTCGGTGAACTGTACAAGGTGCTATGTATTCAATAATCTGTCTATTCGCATGCTAATGTGGCATAGATAACGAAAGGTGTACCCACTGTAGGCACTACACACTACTGCTCAAAAAGAAAGATATGGAAAAAAGAAACTATATATAAATCTTGTCCATTGGGTGAAGAGATGTAAGTGAGACTGCTACGAATTCTTACAGATGAAAATGTAGTGTCTAGATGTGATTAGTGCACTATGTAAATAAAGCACTTTGGGTTGAATTGCATTGGTGTGTGTGTGTGTGTGTGTGTGTGTGCGCCTCTGAGCTCGGTTTTGCCGGCTGACGCATGCATGGAATGCCGTTTGTGTTTCCTTAGCATAGTTTCTCCACTATTCAAACATTTAAAAACAGGGTACTTGAATGTGCTATCAGTATTAATGTGTGACATTTCTGGATGAATTTTAATTCAATTTAAAATATACTCATAGTTAATATTCATATTCAAGGTATAATGTTTGACATATTAAATACAAATTTAATCCTAAATTGTATTTAACATAAAATGTGATGCCTTATTCAGCTCACATCTAAAGGAACTGTTGTTTTCTGGAGCTGGCTTTTACCACAGAGCTAAATAAAAAATAGATGAAAATGATTCATATGTAGCAAATTGTGTTAAGTTGAACTAAACTCTATAAAGTTACCCTGAATCTCTTTCTCTCCTGCTAATTAATCACAGCTACCCACAGATAGTCCACAGATACCAGTCACAATAATATGGATAATTCCAGTAATTCCTTTTAACAACACTCAATAAGCATTTGGAAACTGAGGACACTAATTGCTTGGATGGCAGCATATGTTGCTCCAAAACCTGTATGTACATTTCAGCAGTAACAGCGTCTTTACAGATGTGCAAGTTACCCATGCCATGGGCACTAACAAACTCCCCCATCAGACCACAGGACACTTTTCTACTTTCAGTCCATCTTAGATGAGCTTTGCCTCAGGGAAGCCGGCGGTGTTTATGGGTGTTGTTGAAGCTTTTGCTTTGCATGGTAGAGTTTTAACTTGCACTTGTAGATGGAGCAACAAACTGTGTTCCCTGACAATGGTTTTCTGAAGTGTTCCTGAGCCCATGTGGTAATATCCATAACAGAATGATGTCGGTTTTTAATCTTGATGGGGGTTCAAAGGAATTCAATGTTAGTTTTTGGCCTTGCTGCTTACCTGCAGAGATTTCTCCAGGTTCTCAGAATCTCCATAATATTATGGAGTGTAGATGCTGAAATCCCTAAATTCCTTGCAACTGCTCGATGAAAAACGCTGTTCTTAAACTGCTGGACTTTTTGCTCATGCAGTTGTTGACAAAGTGGTGAACCTCACCCCATCCTTGCTTGTGAATGACTAAGCTTTTTTGGTGAGGCTTCCTTTATACCCAATCATGACACTAACCTGTGGAATGTTCCAAACAGTTTGTTTTTTTAACATTCCTCAACTTTCCCTGTCTTTTGCTAAAAACAATAAAGTTGGTCTATTTCAACATGAAATATCTTGTCTTTGTAGTGTATTCAATCGAATATGGGTTGAAAATGATTAGTGAATCACATTTCGCTTTAAATAATTAAAAAAAAATAATGATTTATGTTTTACGCAACGTCCCAACTTCATTTAAATTTGGGTTGTCATTTGCCAGATGTGATTCACTCAAAAGCTTAAAATGGTTCATTGTTGGGTCAGAAAAAAACACTTTACATTACACTACAATTACTAATGAGTGTGATGTGTACAGTGTACTTTATAGAAGTCTTCTTCTCTCAATCATTTAAAAACTTCCAATAAAAGGACTAAAAAGTAAATACTTTACTTAAAAGTAAATACAATCCGAAATCCTTTTGGACTAAAATCAATACAACAAAAGGCCTTCCGCTGTAGACAGCGCAGTGTCCACACCCTACAAACCCCATTGCACCAGGGGGACAAAAGGGTTGGGAACACAGTAATCAATTGTTCCCTCAAATCTGACAGGAAATTGACCCAATACTTCCTGTATGACATGTGGGAAAAGAGCCTACTGGGTATACAATGAAGTGGAATGTTTCAAGTGTGACGTAGAGAGAAGAAGTGCAATTGGTCCAAACATTGATGTAGAAGAATAAGCCATTAAGAATCAATAAATCGGTCAAAATCACAACTTCAACTGAGACTGACCACCTTACAACTTTCACGTGTCTGCATTAAGCAATTAGGGTGTTTCTGTCTGTCTTCCAGGTTCAAGTCGTTCTGGATCTCTTTCCTAGCCAGGATTCTGTCAGGGATGACATACAGGCTTCTCTGTGACAGCAGACCAATGATGGGTGCGCACTTTGTCTGCAGATAGCCCTGCTCTCTTGGGTGTTGCTATCAAAACATTTTGCATCGCCAGAACCCTCTTTAAAAATAGTGCATAGTGATTTGCTGTCCAACTAAAGATCAGTTCACGAAACATCAGCACATAGGATCAGCCTTCACTCCTCTAAAACATTACTTCACCTTTCAGCCCAAACATTAATAAATTTGATTGTTTACTTAATTGGGAAGTTAGACACCCTGTGTTGGTGCTTATTTGTTTATTTAAAGCTTCCAGCTAGACCCCTAAATGGGTATTTAGTTTGCCCTATTGGGGATGGTTCTTTAGCTCTAGAAGAGAAAAAGGAAAGAAAGACACAATCAGATCAAGAACTTTGACATATTTAAGAAGGGTCCTTCAGATTTACTGAACATCCAAAGAACCAGAGCAAAGAACTAGAATAGGCCTTGTCACAAATACTTAAGACTTAAAAACACTGTCCACATTGAACATTTTACAAATTGATCTAAATTCTGAATCTCTTCCAGCACTAAAATGTAGAGGTTTTATTAAAAAAATAAAAGCCTATAGTGGGCATGTGCACACTTGATGGAACATGATATTTGCAGTCCCCCACAAATTAGATGCCATGTTTCAAATTGCATACTACATGTTTAAATCATGATTACATCTAGTAACAAATAAACAAAGACATCACTGGTGTTACACTGGTATTTTAGCAGAAAGTAAATATAAAAATATTAATAACACTGTGAAATAGATGTAAGAGTAACGGACAGAGTCAGACAGATGGGATCCTTTGCCACACAACAAGCTAGCCTGAGTTGGCATCTATGGAATTATGTGAAGCACTGTAGAGGAATTCTGCACATAAATAGCACTCTAAAAACAAGTCCAGTCGATACTGGAACAACTGTGGGAAGGGATATTAGGTTTGAAAAGAAAAACAGACATAACTGCGGGGCTCTTAAGGGGTTATGGGGGCTGGGATTCTCTACCCTGTAAGAATAAACAACTATTTATACTTTGTGGTCTGAGAAGCTATGGCACATTTTAAAGTTTAAGAAGATAAAATAATTGAATCTGTCCATTGACCTAACAGTTACAAACAGTTTTGAAGAAACGTTAATGTTCAAAAATAATTACATGTATATGCCTGAATTATAATAGTAAATAACATCACACACACACACACACACACACACACACACACACACACACACACACACACACACACAGAGTCAAATGTTGCAGGACATCGTGTGCTGCTTTGTGGACCTTTCGCAAAAGCTGCAAAAACCAGGTTTCATCGTGGGTAGCGGTCTTTGGACGTTCACTATGTGGCTTGTCATTCACAGTCGCAGTTTCTCAGAATTTGGCTGTGAGGAATGAAACAGTTCTGTGTGCTCCACACCGGCATAGTTAGTATAATTGTGCCCTTGCAATGGATCGTTGTGGATCATCCTATAGGTAAAGCCTAAGAAGCGTTGCAGGGCCTTACAGTTGTATGATGCTGGCCATTCACTACTGCTCGCACCTTAGATTTTGCCTGGCTTTATTATAAGGCCCAGGAAGGCCACTGTGCACTGGAGAAACTCACAGTCTTACCCTTGTTGTTAAAAGGGTTCTGTCTCCTGCTGGAGAGGAGGATGGGTGGATAATACCAGGCCTCAGGGACTCACTGTGGTAGTCGTTCATGGCTTCCCATTCAGGGTGCGACAGGCTGAAGAGGTGGCTGCTGCAGAGAGGCACACCTGGGAACAGATCTATCGCACAGTTGTGATGAGGTGGCAGCGACAGGGTTTTTTCTTGCTAAACACCTCCTTCAGATTGTGGTACTACTCGGAGATAAGGTCCAGTGGGCTGGGTGAGAGGCTTGCCTAATTGGTAGGAATGGTAGCGGAGCGAAAACAGTGGGCATGGCAGGTCTCACTTCACTCAAGCACACGTCACATGACTGTCGCTCAAGCGGTCCACAAATCCAGCCATATGAATTCTCACAGTGGCAGACAGGATAGTTGCTAGTTCCTGTGGCATGTGGGGTCCACGGGGGTGCTTGAGTGGGTCTCCTCAGCAATCCGGCAGAGCTGTTCAGTGCGACGTCTGCAGAGGTTGCTGGTCACTGGGCCTGACCAGCCCCTGAAGGTGTGCCAGGGTTGTATCGTCCCATGCAAAATGCACCCTTAAATGCACAGTCATTCCAACCAGCACCGGACGCTACCATCCCAAACTCCACAGCATAGTCAGCAGGACCAGGAGCCCTGATGAGGGTTAAGGAGATGGTAGGACCCTTGGGTGAGGTAGGGTTGGGTGTCTCCCTAGAAAAGAAAGCGCTAAGGTGTTGGGAAGTTCACTGAGTTGCAGTGCTAGTAGCTAGAGCTTGATTCTGATTCAGAAGCTCCTTGAGCTGCAGTTCCTGGGATCGCTGATAAACCAGCGATTAAAAAGCCGATTGCTCCAAATGATCTACAGGTGCGTGAAGGAATAAGCCACAGCTTTCAATCGGTAAATCGGGGATAAGGCATGTCCACACAGGACAACTATCACCACAGGATGTTGCCAAAGCTGCCCCAATACAAAATGCAACACAAAGCTCAGCACACTAACACACAACATAAACAAGGAATGAAAGAAGCCCTTCACATGGCTGAAAGAAGAACAAAATACTGAATATCTTAATTATTCAGCTAAAAACAGGTGTCTATTTTGTGCTTTATAAAATCTAATTTAGTCCCAAGTTTAAATGTCATTTACCTGAATGGTTGAACTTTCTGCCATTTCAGATCATTCATGTGAATGTAAATACACTTCCTTGAATACTTATCAATCAGCCTCTCTTAGAGCTTGTGTCAGCACACTTCATTGCTACCTTCTGACCTTTGAATCACAAACTGAGTTCATGAGAGGGGGGTCACGGAGTTGAAATATCAGCAAAACCATTGAATCATGCTGAATGCGAAAGACAATCTTCATTCCATTGTCCTGAAAGGACAAAGAAAAGAGAGATGGAGATTGAGCAAATCACCAGGAGCCTGTCCCCTTTTCCTTTGTCCACTTTAGCTGAAATTCAGGGGATATAAAACATATTTAGATCAGCTTTAAGCTTGTGCTTTGGGAGACACCACAGAAATTAATTACTGTAGTGCAGTAGATCAGGTGGCTACATTACCGAAATCTGATATTTTTTATACCAGTTTATTCTGCATTTGTGAATGTCCTTATTGTGTGTAAAGTGGCTCGCGGGTGTCTAAGGATGGCCAAGACAATAATAATCATATTCAAGTTTGTGTTCCAGCAGCATGAAAATACCCAAAATTTCTATATCAATTGTATCATACTTTGTAGAAATGTGATGATTATACAGACTTTCTACAGTGGAAATCGAACACCTTTCTAAAATTGTAAAAGGTTTTACTCGTGTTCATTATCAATAAAAAACCTTACACGTTCAGTGGAAGATATTAATGGGCACATGATAGAGCTGGCACTGTTTGCACTCTCACTGACAGCGAGACTAAATGAAGGAGAAGGCATTTTATCAGTGTCCATATGACCAGGAGTGAGGAAACATGATAAGAGAGGTGTCTGAAGTCATTAGGGGTGTCGACGACAGGTACTCGTGCTGTGGTTGCACTTGAGTCCAACAGCCCCTGAACTATAAGAGTGAGTGCAATATAAATATCTGAATACAGCTGAAAAAGCAGCAGCACTGGACAATTATGTTTTTAGTTGTATGTGTGTTGTCCAGATTTAATTTCATACTTACAGTGTATTATACAGACAACTCTGTGTATAGAACGTTTTCACCTGTCATGTAGGTATTTGGGCCATGTGCTTAATGGAAAAAGGTATAAGGCAAGTCTCACACAGAGTGAAATCTTCTCACCTTATAAGGTGTAGGTGCATTATAGCCGAATGTGGCCAATATGGCATATTCTAATTGTGTTTTTGGTTGGGTAATAATACTGGGACATGGTTTAAACAGTTTGTTTCTGTTCGGTGGCAAAATGGGTGGGAAGAATGATGTCAGAGTAGTAAAAGTCTGGAAAGTTACTAGGTCTCGTTGCTGCATTTCATAATAGAGGGTGGATTCAGATTTAAATCAAGGAACTACTATTAAGCAGAAATGATAAAGAAATACCCTAAACATTTGAACTACATAAATATAAATGCCTGGAAGGAAGAAAGACTAAAACCTGTATTTAATGCAAGAGGTTAAGTGCTTCCATCAATAGACTGAAGGTGACAGCGGTAGCCTAGCGGGTACGATACTGGACTCTGGGCCTGATGGTCCAGGGTTCAAATCCCACCTCTGCCACAGTTGGGTCCTTAACTCACAATCGCTTGAACTGTCAGACTGTATAAGTTTGTCTGCTAAATGATGCAAATGTAACAAACTATCCCACTGTATGTCCAGAAAAGCCAGTTTTGCTTTTGCTTATAATGTAAGGCGAGAGGACCACTGAAAGATTGTATTCAAGGTGCAAGAGAGGTGCATCATATAGTCATGTTTTTTCCAGTAATGTGAGGTTGCTCAGTTGGTTAATGTGCCAGCTACTACAAATACATACACTGCTCCCAAAAATGAAGGGATATTTAATTATGGGATATTTCATTTTGAACTATCCCCTAACTTTTGTGAGAAGTATATGTCTGAATAGCTGTTCTTTACAACCACAAGCTGTTTTAATTGGCCAAGTAGAACACAACAACAAGACTCTAGGGAACGTCTTTAGCCCTAAGCTATGAAGGTCATATGGCGTTTTTGGAATCTCTGCTCTACCCAAGGCTTATTTTGTGGTCTTACCATGTGCTGTAATTAAACTACAAGCCGACACTTTCTAAGAAGTTTATAAAAGAGACAATTATCTTAAAGATCACTACATATCTTGAAGATAAAGTACAGCCTTGTTTCAGCTACTTAAAAGAACATATTGTATTGTCAAAGGCATTATGAAGACATGCAGGACACAAAGTAAATGACAGCATATCAACATGTAGCTTGAGTAAGTCTGAATTAGAAGCAGTTATCAGGGGATGCAGAGTTCTAGGTAGAATTCCCATTGTTTTCAGAATGCAAATCTAACTTCCTTTCCTGATCTTGAGATATTTGTCTGAACAAAAATAGAGTACCAGGCAGGCATACAGGGGGCATTGTGAGGAAGGGGGAGGAGGAGAAGGAGAAATATGGGGATGCAGGGAGAGTGGGTGGAAAGTGGGGTGGGAAGAAGAGCAGAGGAGGAGGAAAAGACTCGTAGTATTTCTGTCAGTGCCCTACTGCCTGTGGCTACTTTCTGACAGAGCTATTTCTGCTGTCTGTTTTATATCTTAACCTTATTCTACTGGACAAGCTCATCATCAGAGGCTACTGAGTTCATAGGAAAGTAATGGAGCAAAGGTGACGCGGGGGACATTTAACATTCTGCCTATTCAAAGTCAAGGTAAACTTGCAGCACAGATAAGAGAAACCTGCCATAAAGAACACCAGGAATCGGCTTGCCCAGGTTAAAGTAGGCCAACCAAGGAGAAAGAAAGCAGTCTGATCCCTCTATAACAGCCAAAGTGAGGAAACTAAAGGAAAACACCCCAAGGAAGCCGGCAACCAGATTTAATCATCGACCTGAGGATCATAAGATCTTTCTATTCCAAGCAACTTAAGGAAAGAACAAGCAAGGGACTCGTTCATTTGTAAAACACATCCAGCCTTCCACCAGCACATCGACAGCAGGTGAACAGGGGCATACCAGCTAAAAGAGCGCACCATTCACTCATATTCTACTCAAAGACTTTAAACTGCTCGCCTTAATAAAAGGAGACAGAATACAGTATATTCCGTCAACCATTCTTCAAGTAGAAATCTCTGCTTTGCACTTCAAGAAAGATCTATTACCAGACACTGATCACAGGTGACGCCACCACTTTATACTACAGCAGCAATCAAAAAGATCTCTTTCTCTCCATTCAAGTCAATTCACAGTTGTCAAAAGCAGATTAGCCGTGAGCAATTGCCTCATTGATACAGAATCTGCTCTTTCATTCAGAGTGACCTGACAGATTTGAAGCCCAGCTGTTCCTCTGAACAGAACACACAGGTACAGTGTTTCTGTATTATTGTTTTTATCTAGATGTTCTACGTCTTGGAATAAGTGTCGGTTTCATGTATGTATTTGATTCATTTCATCTTCTTTCATGAATTCATCAGACAAAATGTAATTCTTATGTCATGGTGGCTGACATACGGGGTCAGAAGTTGTGTGACCGAACAGTGTCATGGCTACAACATCAGCAGAAGATAGGATAACCCATACGACCGATCCCACTTACAGATGCATTCCACAAGATCAAGTTACTTATCCAAAACAAACGGGACAGTAAATTGAAGAACAAGTTATATTCAAGTGAACATTTGAATGAACAATAGACTAAACCAAATCATCATCATAATATGCTTCATAGCTCATACAGACCGACTCATAAGCATCTACTTACCCGCAAAGACAGCCCAAACAGTCAAACTCTGCCAAGCAGCACTAACAATTAAAACAGACAACTTTAAACGAATTGTCCCCTGTTGACCACTGAGATGAAAATTCTTCAATAAAACCAATGTAGAGGACTTAATCGCCAGGGAAAATTAAGCTTTTTATTATATATAAGTGTAAAACCTTTGCTGTAGCATGTACTTAATGATGACAGAGAGAAATGTATCATTGTCATCATAATAGTTGGTATTTATAAATATTTTCAATCAGATATTCAGTCTCAATTTAGGTAAAACCTTATAATACTCATATAACCTTGTTTGTCTCTAAAATGGGTTTTGAGTTCAGACTGTAGGAGAGTGCAAATACTGTATTTATTAGCATGCTGGTAAAAGTGTCCAGGGAAATTGAATGGTATAGTAAGGAATTACACATATTGAACCAAAAAAAAAACAGTAAAAAAATAGCTCTTTTTAAAAAAGAAACTTATTATAAAATAAAACTGTTATATTAAAATAAACTGTTCAACAGTGTTGCATTACTTTTCAAAGAAATACAGTGAAAATCCCCTCATAATGATTCATCTGGAAAGTACCTCAAATGATTTCACACACACAAACTTTGTTAGTTATTTAATCTAATCAAAAAATAAAAGTAATTGAGTTTGTAACAGTACACAGGTTCTTTTAAATTTAACTCAAGTAGTGTAATACTTCATTTGTTAAAGAATACATTGAAACACTTATGCTACTGAATACAAAAGTTAGAGCTAGTTAGTCAAATTAGTTAGCGACTTTGTTTTACATTACATTTACAGCATTTAGCAGACACCCTTATCCAGAGCTTACAATTCAAGCAGTTGTGGGTTAAGGGTAAAAATGTAAATTAGTCTGCAGTTGAAGGAGAGCACGTACTAACCATAACAAAATATTGGATTGTCAACTGAAATAATGGAAAGGATTGTAAAACTGCTTCAAGATGTGAATCCAACATGGTGTGGCAAAAGATGTTGGTTGCTCTCAGTCAGGTGTGTTTAAAATTTAATGCAAGTATAAACAAAATATCAAAATTATAAAAGGCAAACACAAACGTGCAAGGACAGAAAACTTAATGTACAATCCTTTATCAATTGAAACTGTCTGTTTTCAATTATCTGTTTGTTTTTCATTGAAGTGAAGTTCAGCCACAAAATATTCAGTCAAGCATAAAAGCTAATTCAGTGATTACATATAACCAGTTTTTAAATGAATACATTCCCTCCTCGGTGATAGAACAGTGAAAGACCCTAATATAAGGAAGTCCCTATAACAATTCTATAGCTAAATCTGGAATTACAAGACAGCATAATTTGCCAGACATTCTGGGCATGAGGGGTGACATTTCTTTGTGACATATTAATCAAGTTAGTCAATCTTAGACATCTGTGATTACAAAGAATGGGGTAGTTAGCACCCCCTCAAGGGACAGTTTAAAAATAGGTGGTGACTGGCTTAACGAGTCTCAGAATAAGCTCTTGTTTGACCTTATAGTACTGCACTGGTATCTGCCCTATAATGGCAATGTTGATTGAACTGAAATTAAAATGCATCTTGCATTTCCATATTAAAAACTATGGATTAACAGATTGCATTTGAATAAACGATCCATCCTTGATTATCACTGAGTGTTTTTTGCTGTCCGCAAAACATAGACAAGTGGAGCCTTGCTTCAGAACACTTTATTCAAGCTGTTTTACCATAGCAAAGCAGAGTTAAATCTAAAACATAATATCAGCCACCCTTCCTTCCCAATATTGCTCCCAGGCATTCTCTACTGTGTCCATTGTCATTGTAACGAGTCCAAACACAAACCGGAAGTGCCTGGTTTCTCTGCGCTGATTTAATTAAACTGTTTCAAGCTCTCCGCAGTCCCCTCCAGATCTCGAGACTCTCGTACTACAAAAAAAGAGCATTGTTCTTTTTCTGAATGGTAAACAAGTAAAGGAGATGGGTGTATGGGTCACCCTTTTCCTTCCATAAAGATCTGCTAATGGATAAAGCTATTGCTCTGGTACAAGTTGCGTTGCAGAAAACCTTTTTAATGAAACTTACCTTCATTGTTTTTCCCCATTGTGAGCATGATGTTCAGAGGCAGCGAAACATATGTGAAAACAATGCTTAGCACACATGTATATGAATATGTGTTATGGGGAAAGTCAATTCACTTTGTCTCGTATCTCAGCTAATCTCTTGTCTTTAGATAATAACTACATTGTTCACATGTACTGTGGCTCAACACCATTGTAAAACAGACCTTTTTTAAACAGAGGTCTGACATTTATATGGGTTCTTTGTTTGTAAGTGCTAAACATTGCCCTTTTTGGCCTTGGCGTCCCCAACCCTGTAAGCTTCCTTTTAAGTTCTATGTAAAAAGGAAATTATATTGTAATAAGATTGCTTCCTCTGTGGGAAGGGAACAGAATGGTGGCTCCTACCTTAGATAGAGGGTTCAAATGAGTTTCAGTCCCAGCAGTCCGTCTGATGGATTATTGCCCGTTTTGTGCCCAGGAGAACAGTTTCTTCATTTTCATAATAAAAAATAATGTAGTTTTAAAATGTTTCAAAAGGAATAGACACTTCACATATTTTTCCTCGTTATGAAGAGGTATGAAACTGACTCAACAATACAAATAAGTAAATAAGAAAGGACTTTTTGGTCAGTCAGACCAAAAAGGTTCAAAAGGACATAGATGATTTTTCTAAACAAAGGTGTTTGCCATGCAAAGTTTAATTAATTGCTGACATAAACAATGGCTCTTATAAAGAGCACAAAGTGGGAAGCAGTAAACATATCTAGGCTTTGTTTCATTACATGCTAAGCACAAGGTTTTTTAAAATAGGGAGATTTCTATGAACAATGTGATTATACACAATCTGAAAATGTTAATCCCTAGATTAGGGGGACTTAAAAAAACAACAACAGATGAAGACTTGAAGGCATCTGAAGACTAACTTCATTCAGCTTCAAAAAGATCTACAATTATGCATAAGTTATCACGTCAGCATTGCCCTGAATGGTTAACAAAACAAGTCTGACTTAAATTAACATTCACTTCGTAAATGTCACATTATGCCCCTTGTTTGATCCTGTATAAATTGATTCCATTTCAATTTCTTTCCAATTTTTGGAAAAAGTATTTTCCATTCAAAGTTCTACACAACTATACGAGTGGACAATATAGCTTCAGCAGAATGTGTTTATTACATTTGAATCATTCAAAATTAGTTTTATTGTGACTTACCTTGGATGATGCATAACAACATTTAATAACACAAAAAACAGCAGCAATTAACTGAATGCTCATTTTAAAAGCTAATTTGAATGTTTTCAGTATTTTTTATAAGAAACAGCCCATACAAGCCAATATTTGTGCCCAAAGCCAACCTCATCATTTCTGTTCTCGATATTCTCAGACACAAGCCATGGTCAAACAATGGAAATGCATTTAACAGGATTAAAATAAATAAATAAAAATTAACATGTTTGACAGCCCTATTATCAATGAATTTATTGAGTATTCTCAACTTGTACTTAACCACAGGGCTTTATCAGGTACAGTTTGCAGGTATACGGTTACTGACTAACACAACACTTGTTATACACAATTAATAAACCACCAGCTACTTCATCCTTTACTAGAAAGACACCATCAGAGTACTACATGTCTTTTCAGCATGTCAGAGAGACCAATATAACATGCATGTGCTACATACATACACATATATATATATATATATATATATATATATATATATATATATAGTAGATATGTAGTGATCACCAATATAGTTTTAATTCAACGGAGATGTGTGCTTTCCCAATGTTAATATCCACCATCTGCAACTGGGATATACCTATGCCTCATAGATACTACAGATAAAACAAAACTTAAAACAGAGTACAATGATTTGCAAATCATTTTCAACCCATATTCAATTGAATACAGTACACAGATAAAATATTTATTGTTCAAATGGATAATCTTTGTCATTTGAATTTGATGCCTGCAACACATTCCAAAAGAGTTGGGAAAGGGGCAACAAAAGACTGGGAAAGTTTGAGAATTAAAAAACAAAAAAACAAACATCTGTTTGGAACATACCACAGGTATATCTAAAGTCCATAATAGTAATCATAACATCATATTATAATTATATAATAATAATATCATCAAAAGATTAAGAGAATCTAGTGAAATCTCTGCAAGTAAACGGCAAACCTGAAAATCTCAGAAACACTTCAGAAAACCATTGTCAGTGAACACAGTTTGCCGCTCCATCTACAAGTGTAAGTTAAAACTCTACCATGCAAAGCAAAAGTCAAATCTCAACAACAACCAGAAATGCTGCTGGCTTCTCTAGGCCTGAGCTCATCTGAGATGGACTGATGCAGAGTGGAAAAGTGGAAAAGTGTAATAAAAAAGGATCATAAATAATGATTTATGATAGACCCACAATACTGTGCAAAAGTCTTATTCCACCATTAGGTATGTTTTTAGCAATTGTATAATGACCATAAATACTGATCACAAATATTAGAGGATTTTAAAAATGAAATATCCCATAGTGAAATATCCCCAATTTCTGTGAGATGTGTATAAGATGGTCAAATCACAAAATGGACCCAAAGTATCAATTCGTCACCTCAACACTTTGTCAGTGATCTTCATTCCACTCTGTGTGAGCTTTACCATATCTAAACCTCAGTTCACCTGGTTCCCCTTCCAAAAAAAGTGCTTAGTGGCTGTTACTTTTATTTAAGAAAATACCATTCCCAAGTTCAACTTTGCATCCCGATGGAGCTGCCAGACACTGCTCAGGTGTAATTGGGAGATTATACTTACAGTGTAGCCTGTAGAAGCTGTTTTTTTACAGATGTTTCCATTTTTAAAAACTGCACACAAATGTCCTGTAGTTTGTTTGTATTCACATAAACAGATTGAGAAATAATAAGATATGGTCTTTATATCCTTCCTAAAACAATAGTATATTTAACCTAATAGCAGAAAAGGCTTTTGCACAGCTCCTTATGTTATTACTTTTTAAAAAGGAGCTGTGCATTTGTTGTTGTAACTGAGAAACTTAACAGGAACTTTCTTAATCTCATTTAAAAAATGAACTACTTATTACTACTTGTTATCCAAGAGGATATGTCTCTTCTAAAATCTGATCTGATAAAATCCTACGTCTTCGCATGAATAGGAAGCCATATAATTTATGGCTCATTTATTTATAGTTAAGGCATCCTTAAAACGGTCAGGTCAATTTCCCACAGTTCGGAGAATGTGGCTGCATGGGAAAAAAAACCTTGTACTCAAGTATTTGCTCAAATGCTCTGTGAAGTAGTTACAAAAGTAAAACTTTCCTGCAAAATTTATCTTTACTCAGTTACACTCAATGTTCTAAATTATTTTAAAAGCAACCATATCCACTGTTACCCTCTGTTTATTCCTCTAGCAGATCCCCCTTATTGCCTATGGCTGACTGGAGCTTGCTTGGGAATTTTCTCGAAGAAGTGCAGGAGCACTCAACCTCGGTGGGTAAGGTGTGGCTTACTATCCTTTTCATCTTCCGTATTCTGGTCCTGGGCACAGCGGCTGAGTCGTCGTGGGGTGATGAGCAGGAAGACTTCATGTGTGACTCAGAGCAGCCAGGTTGCGAGAATGTCTGTTACGACCGTGCGTTCCCCATCGCACACATACGCTACTGGGTCCTTCAGATCGTCTTTGTCTCCACGCCGTCGCTCATCTACATGGGTCATGCCATGCACACCGTCCGCCAAGAAGAGAAGAGGAGGCGAACAGAGCAAGAAGGCCAGGTAGATGACGAAGGAGGGGGAGGAGGAGGTACTACAGAGAAGTACCCGGAGGTAGAAAGGGACTGCGGGAAGGACGAAGGTGGAGGGGGGAAAGTGCATCTACGGGGTGCCCTGCTGCAGACCTATGTCTTAAGCATTGTCATCCGTTCCGTAATGGAAGTTATTTTCATTGTAATTCAGTATCTAATCTATGGAGTTTTTCTTGAAGCCCTCTACACATGCAAAGGCCCACCATGCCCACACCCGGTCAACTGCTACATCTCTCGTCCCACTGAGAAGAACGTCTTTATTGTGTTCATGCTAGTGGTGGCAGCCGTTTCTCTGTTTCTGAGCATTGTCGAGCTCTACCATTTAGCATGGAGGCAGTGCAAGAGAAGAATCATGGACTACCATGCCACTAAGCAACAAAGATCAAACATGACATTGGCAATAAACTCAGCTTCTCCAGAACCTTCTACGCCAAATCGAGCCTATACTCCACCTCCTGACTTCAATGAGTGCCTGGCAACATCCTCATCGTCTCAACACCTCCACAGACATTCTCACGCACACCCAAGCTGCCCGACATTCAACAACCACATGGCACACCATCAGAATTCGGCCAACATGGTAACAGAACGCCATTGTGATCATGACAACCTAGGGCCAGAAGACTTTCTAAAGATGAGCTTCTCTCAGGATCCTACAGATATGCCCAACATGTCTGCTCCACCCATGCTACAGTGCAACGGATTTTTGAGCGACAAGCGACGGTTCAGCAAGAGCAGTGGGACTAGCAGCAGAGTGAGGCCAGACGATCTGTCCGTGTAGTCTTGAGAAGCCATTATATGGCATCAAAAACGCTGTAATACTAGCAGATTTTGGTTTAATTAAATACTCTACCATCAGCACAGAAGAAGCATCATGCACAGCAAATTTGCTCGTAGCTCATATTTCACGGACACATCTATGCTTACGCTCAAGCATCGAAACACAGCTCAGCCCACTCTGGTTACAAATTTGCACAGCAATCACCAATACAGCAGGTTATACATCGCTACTGTAAACACTGAATGCACTGGAAACACACACTTTACTCTTAATACCCTCCATAAAGAGAATAACACAAAAGCGTGCACTATGAGCTTAACGAAATACCACAGCTATATAAAACACTGACATGACAATCATTGAGACGTGAACTGCATGCTGGGACTGAAACCTCTCAGCCAAAGACTCAAGGGTGCTACAATATGCACTGCATCCCTGCACTGCATTATGTTAGGTTAGTCACACCTTTGCACTAAACACATTTGCACTAAAACTGAAACTTCGGATCACCGTGTGACACGTCATCAATTTTAAAGTCCAATAATTTCCCTGTAAACTTGGTGCCCTGGCATTTGTGACGTAGTACCTTCCTTGCTTAGCTCTGCCATTTCAACTGGACATTAAGACTATTCTCCCAGTGTGCAGTAGCCTAGAGGTTAAGGTACGCTATGAACAAGAAGGTGCTGGATTCAAATCCCACCTCTGGCAAGATGTCACTTTTGGGTCCTTAACCCACTATTGCTAGGACTATAAGATGTACCAGTTGCAAGTCGCTCTAGATAAGGGTGGCTGGAAAGTGAGTTAAATTTAAATGTCCAGACACTACTTGTATTAAGAGCACCTGAAGTACTCAGTTTGACTGTTTGATGTACGAAACTGCTGCATTCTGTCCAGTAACCGACAGCACCTGCCGAGAAAACGCCTGCAAGGATAGTAGGGATTGCATTAACTGTGTACAATATTTTACGTTGAACATATACTGTATTGTGTTTAGTAACTTCACAAGAAGTTTTTTGGAATATTGTGAAATCACACTGGTGATCATTAGGTTAAAAAGGGGCAACTTACCAAATATGAATAAAATTTTTGAAATGATTCTTAATGTTTTTACATGCTAAAGCTCACAAAGATAAGAAATGCAGATCAGTGGAAACATGAACTACGGTGTGATGAGTTAAAGGTTTTAAATCCTGGGTCCAATTCACAACAGTGTGCTATAGATGGTCATTATATCTGTGTACAAACAAATCTAATGGTGACCTAAGATTCGGCACAGTACTGTACATCAATTCTATAGATCCTAAATGACTGTCCAATCTAAATTCATAAAGCACACATGCATATATACAGGGGTTGGACAATGAAACTGAAACACCTGGTTTTAGATAAAGGTTTGGCTATAGCAGCCCGGCCGTGT
>JAUZSU010185120.1:0-12353 GCA_034780255.1 Parotocinclus maculicauda
CGTGTGTGTGTGTGTGTGTGTGTGTGTGTGTGTGTGTGTGTGTGCATAGCTGGCATATCAAATGCTGATGACTTTGTCATTTGTGGTCTTCACAGTGTCACAACAAAATATCCAGTCCATTTTCTCAAAATCATTGTTGGTGGCTGTGATGTTTAAGGAAATCAGAATTTACAGACAAACACTTGTTATATTTAAGCTGCCTGCACAAAATCACATCAAAGTATTTTATTTCATGATTGCTCATTTACAATGTAATATTTTATGTAATGGGATATATGTGTTATGATTTGTGGTAGGACCCAAGAATGCGGGAGTGACGGAATCCCACAACGTATAATAATAATGGGGAAATAATATAGAAAAACTGAAAGGGGAGAAGAGCAGAGCGAAAGGCTTCTGAACACAAAAAAACCCCAAAAGGATGAAATGGTGCGCCGCTGTGTTGCGTCCCGACTGGGACAAACGCCCAAACTGATCGCGAGGGGGCGCCAAAGCGCCAACGGGGCAGGCGTGCAGAGAGCACAATTTGGGATGTCTCCCAAGTGGCAAGGCACGGAGGTAGTCCGAACACCAAAGGGGGAGCGTGAGCTCGGGCGCACATATAGCGTGGGCGCAAATAAATCGCAGAAGACGCCGAAGTGCGGAAAGGCGAGCATATGAGCTCGGGCGCACATGTAGTGCGGTTGCGAATAAGTTGCAGAAGGTGCCGAAGCGCCAGGGGGGCGAGCGTGTGCTTGGGCGCACGTATGGCAAGAGTAAGCCGAGCCAGGGCGCGTCTCATTCAGGACGGGCAGCCGGCTGGAGTGAGGCTCGATGGGTGTTGAAGACGGAAGAGCATGAGCTCAGGCATGCAAGGAGCGCACAGAACGGGACGGGAGACCCTCAAAGTGCCCCTAAAACACCAAATACTTCCCCCGTACGCGTCCGTCAACACTAAAAGCCCCTGGAGGTAACGTAAAGGTGCACGCAAATGTGCGAGTGGTCGGGTGCGCATACCGAATGAAGACGACCTTGCAACGAATGGCGCTAAAACCCGCAACTAAATAGCAGGAAAACCAGCTGTTCGTAATCAGGTCATAAATTGGACACTGGATATAAGCCACCTCACCGACAGCTCTGTAATGGCGACCGGCAAGGACGGCCAAACGCGCCGGGGCAAAAGGTAGGAACCATAACAATATGTAGATAGTCTCACCACTAAACAGTTCCAATAACTCCAATACTGTGCTATGAGATTGAAAAACAAGCTCCCAATGTAACAGTCAGGGTCACTTTGTCACATACATCTCAATCTTATCTCTTAAGTGCAGGTCTCCTGATAGGCTCTTATGATGCTGTCATAGGCCGGTGGTGGGGTCTGTGCAGTAACGAAGCCCCGGAGGCTGCTGTTGCCCCAGAATGAGTTTGGTCTGGGTCTGGACCTCGGTGGTGTGACAACTGAGATGCCTGTGCCATTGCTACCAGTGGCTCCCGGACTACTGGATAGGGTCCCATGGTTGCCTTCCTCTGCCTCACGGGCAATCTGGCTGCACTGGAGCAGTGGATGGAATGTGGAGGCCCTGAAGCTGTCCTTACGTCCTAGCAGGTCAGCCTGATCAGGTGAAGATGAAGTCTGTCGATGGAAGGAAAAGGCAGCACTAGCTAGACTGTTGTTACTTCGGCGGTCGTGAGCGTTGCTCTGGCGGCTGAAAATGGGGCGAGTGCGTGGGGAGGATGGCCGGCCTGAGGAGCGTGGCGAGGGCAGGCGGGTGATGGTGGCAGTGGCACGACGACGAGCCATCCAGGTAAGCATCACATAGACCAGCGCACCCAACAGCAGTCCTACCACCATAGAGAGACAGAATGCCAGAACCACATCCTCTGAAGAGAGGGAAAGAGAAAATGAAGTAATTAGAGGAATGCAAAGTAATAAGATCCAAACAACTATAGTACAACTATTTATTGTCCTGTAAAGCCACCCCAGTAAACCAATAGTGTAGTTCTATATAAATTAGTAGTTATAACAGATAATGTTACTGATATATACTGCTCTCGAAGCTCAAATCGAGTCTAAATCTCTGGTCAGCTTTTCTTAATCAAAGGAAACTTTGCAGCAGAACCCCTTTTAGTTTAAATGTGTCATCCTGCCTCAATGACACTGCTGCAGAGTGAAATATTAGTGGTTTTAATGTTATAATAAATAATAAAAATAATAAAAAAAAACACTAAAATTAACTCTTGCTATCTTAACTCACTACATCCAGTTCCTAATGCATAATGAGTGGTGATTCAAAATTAAATTCCACAGCACATGCCATTCAAATTAGGTTATCTTCTTATACCAGACTGCAGGAATGACTCAGATATTGTGATGTATTTTTGTTTAGCTTTTAACTATATTATGTTATATAATTATAGTTTATTTAATTTGTATGCTTTATATATTAGTTTGAGTTTTTTTTTTATTTAAATAAACCTGACGTTTAATTACTAAAAACTGTTCAGTCAATTAAGTCTTGACACAATCTTAATTTTTTTTTCGCCATTTAATTAAAGAAGCAGATATAAAATCAATTCAGAATTCAAAATTAGACTAGAAATATTTATGAAATGTGTTTTGGCTGTTTTCCCCAAATCATTATTGCTGTGTATAGCTACAGCATTGTACCATATCAAGTCCAACACGTTTGCATACTGCAGTATAATGCTGTTTTTAATCTTATGCCTGTCCCAAAACATCACCACCAAGTACATATGTAAATTCAGAATTTGTTTAATTAAAACACGAAAATGTTGGGACACATTTATTTAAAAAAAATTGTGGTGATGGTGCCACCATTAAAGGTCCTGTGCTGCAATAATTAATATAATTTTACACTAAAATGAACATAATTGGGATAAGACCTTTTAGCCACCGTTAGACAAGATATAGCATTATTTAAGCGGTAGCCTAGCCTAGCGGTTAAGGTACTGGACTAAAAGGTATACGGTTCAAATACCACCTCTGCCAAGACGCTACAGTTGGATCCTTGATCAAGAACCTTAACCCACAATTGCTTGGATTGTAAGACTGTATCTGTTGTAAGTAACTCTGGACAAGGGCTTCTGCTAAATACCATATGAAATGATATCTCAGTCTTTTTTGTTAGAATACAACCATAAAATACATACACAGGACATTTGTACGTAGACAAAAAAACTGGGAAAACAGCTTAATCAGAATGCCAGGTTGAACCTGCATCAGGAATGGTCTTTATGGAAGGGTAGTAGCCAAGAAGGCTAAGACATGCTAAAGCTCACAAAGATTGGAATGAAGATCAGTAAAGTGTATTATGGAGTAATGAATTCAAATTTTAAATATATATATATAAATATAATGAATACATACCTGTGGACCAAAATATCTAAGGTTTAAGACTCTTAAAACTGCCACCTTTGGGCTCCTGAACAAGCCCATAACCCAGAAGTGCTTGGAGTTCACATTGCAATGACATTGCATCAGTTCTGATTTCACATTGTAACAGTTATAACTAGCTCTGGTGAGAACTAAATGACTTAATACAAACATAATAGTTATTTTCTTGCAGGACTGCAACTTAAAACTGTTTTGAGAAAGTTTTTTTCACTTTAAGTAATATTGTGTGTTAATGTATGTAAAGGTATTAGGTGTTTTGTAGTTGTTTAGAGCTATTTTCTTCAATTCACTTGTTAAAAATTTTTGTAAACCTAAAATATAGTTTTTCTCATATCCTGACTTCACAGTTTTGTCACATTTTTCTTAGTTAAACCTCAACGATGTGGACTGTGTTTTCGAGAATGATATGCCAAGACCTGTCACACAAAGTGAAAAGCAACACAAATAACTAGTTGCTTTGCTCAATGGAAGAAAGGAAATCCAGAGACTGTGATCATCTGAAAATGACATTTGGAAAGGCTGAAAGGAAAAATATTTGAGGTCTGTAGTGTCTTGCCAGTCCACTTTAGCAATGCTTTGTGTATTATTATGTGATCGGCACAAATGCTCTTATTATACTAGGCTCTGTAATATTCTGAATGCTAAGCTTTTTAATGCTTAAATTTTAAAAAGTAATAACAATGATATTGGGATATATATGTATATGAATATCCTCATATGCGTTTTGGGGGTTGTATATTTTTTTTGCAATTTTGTTGATAGAGTAAGGTAATGCAGAAAACTGTTTGCTTTGTTTGCTAGGTGGAACAATTGTTTCTCTTTAACTCTGCTGGACCTTTGAGCAAGACCCTCAAACTTCAGCTGCTAAATGGTCTAAATGTGATCCTGGGGTTGTTTTCCCTCTGAGTTGAGTTCTTCTTCTGTCTAATACAGACACAATGACATCATTGATCTGGTTTCTCTGGATTCTGTCTCGTAAATGAGAGTAAATAATTCCTTAGTTACTCAAGATTTTCCGCTATAAAATGACCCGTTGTGACAGTTTCCCCTTAACAGATGGCAGATCCAAAGGAAAAAGACTAGACAAATAGTGAATTTGTGGCAGTGAATATCTTGCAGATTTGTTATAGAAATATTATTTGAAGTAAGGCCATTTTAAATTCATATTTTAAACTGGTTTTCCTGGTCAGGGTTACCAGGGCTCTTGTGATTTTTTCCATATGACACAGGCATATGAAAATAATTAATTAATGATGTAAGCATGCCCTAAAAAGGATGCCAGTGAATCACAGGGCTGACAGGTGTTACTGTTGAAGCACGAGGGATGATTCCCCAACCAGCCTCATCTCACTCAGGTACAGGCAAATGTATCTGCATGTGATACCTGGATGGTATTTCTAGAACTAGAGATCCTAATTAAGTTTTACTATATGTTTTTATGTTTTGTAGACATAAGACAATTAATGTAATGTTTATTCATTAGAAGCATGTAGTACTGTGCAAATATCTATAATTCCTGACTCATTCTACTTTCAAATTATTTTCTAATCCTAGAGGTTCACATACTTTAGTTTTATGTTCCTCAATAAATAAACATTATGTATCTTTTTTTCGGACAATCTTTCATGCGCTTCTGTAAACACCTAATTAGTGTAGGGGTGCCCTTATTTTGAGTGCAAATTCAGATTAAATATAAAGAGTAATGCTCTAATTTAAACTATATGTTGTCTAGGGAAAAATAAAAAACCTACAAAACACATATAAAACCAGCTGAGCAAATGTTACTTAAGATTACTAACCAGTGTGTCTTTTACAAGTTATTTTCCCCCTAGTTATCAATATTAAAGTAAGAAAAAAACAGATCTTACTTGTGCTAAAGGACTGAAGTATGTCCAGAATGGGATGAGTGCTGTTATCGGCCATGGCTCCGTCCAGACTGACAGAGGAGAAGGAAGAGGAGATGTACATGCACTTCTCTAGTTTTCTCACTCCTCCAGCGCTCAGTTTATTCCTTCTGATGTTTTTTCACTTGGATTCTCACTTTCACTGTCCCTGCTCATTCAAGGCATCAGTCTTCTTCTGTAGGATTCCTCTTCTGCTTTGCCTCCCTCTCTAATCTTCAACCCAGAGGCACACAGGATCCCCCTCCAAGGCCAGCCTCACACTGTTTGTCCTGTAGGAAAAATTCACTGTCACATTTCCTGCTTTTCCTGTGCAAAATTAGAAGCACTCTGTGCTTATCTACCCACTACAGGGTTCCTGTAGGGTGGAGGAAAGGCGATGGAGGTTTGAACTGGTTTCTGCGTAATTGTTTCCTCTCCCATCCTCTCTTTTCCTGCTCATCTGAGGTTTAATCATGGAAATGTGTCACTCCTCAAGTTTTCGCTTCACATTATTTTCTTTTACTCTTTCTCTACATTAATTCACCACAAATTACAAACCATTTTTCATCAGACGGAAAATTTGTTCTCAGAACACCATAATTATATGCTTGTGTGCAATCCATTGGTTAAATGGGTTTAGAGAAACGATTGGTAATATATCCCCCAGTGTAAATACTACAGGATGTCTGGGCTGAAAAAATATACAGTTTCTCAATAACACTCACTTTCTCAATAAATTACTATGTATAGTCAGCTGAGTCGGGTGACCAATACAGACACTGTTGACTGTATCTGAAGGAGTGTGACCCCTACTGGCCTCTAATATACTGTAGACATGATTAGGTGTGTCTTTGTAAGGGGAGGCTGGTCAGAGTTTCACCCTATTGCATTGTAACATCTACTTATGTTAGCCCTTGATGGACTGCCATCCTGCCCAGAGCATAATTTTGCTCGTGTTCCTCTAGATCCTGGATCACTGTCCTGGTCAGGGACTTTGGGGGGGGGGGGTTAAGTATTGTTTAAAAATTGCTTTTTTCAAAAACTGTTTCACCACAGTCTGGACCACTGGCAGGCAGTTTTTGAAATTTAATTATTCCAAACCTGCTAGTCAAAGAGACTCTGGATATAACGAGAGAATTTGGGGAATCCTCACTTTAACTATGGCTCACTTTTTCCAAAAAGGGTTCCAGCATAATCCTGGGTTATCCTGACTAGGTCAAAACCATAAAAACAGATAAGATTCAACAAAAGGAAAAAGACAGTGACCCTAACTTAGTGTCCCTTTTTAGTCTGCTTCCTTGTAACTTTATCCACTCAGATGATTTAGAGTAAGTAACTAGGTGCAGGGGACAGTCTGGCAATATGGGATGGAATCTGATTTAGGTGTAGAGCTAGATGGAATTTAGCTCTGCTGATATTTCCTCTCATTGTTGTCTTGTGCTCTGGAATGAAGGAGCCATGTTGAGGTTTTTTAGGTGGTCATTGTATTTAATATCAAGGAACACAGTCACAAAATTGTAAGTAAACACACACAGATGTGGGGGCATGTAGCCTAAATTTATATTTGGAACAGAGATTTATTAGTATTATCGTATTTGTATTTTTTCCAGCTATGATGACAGACTAATAAGGGAAACTTCTATCAAAGAGAGAAGAGCATGTATAATGTGGGGGCACCCCAGGTGGGTGTAGCATGTTATGACTGACCCAGTTCCCACCTTAAGAGTCATAAAGACCTCTGATAAGGCAGAACATTTGTTGTTATATGTATAACATAAATGTAATGTGTAAGTTTGAAAAGAGAAACCATGTAGAGGCTTACACCATTAGTAGGAATTACAATACATACTAAATCATTTACTAGTCTACATGTATTATGTCAAATGTTTAAATTAAATGTACTTGTTTAGAGATATTTTCAATCTGCACTCATACAATTTAAAAGACCTGCTACATTGTACACTGCATTTAATTTAACCGTCTTATTTGTTTGGTAAAATGTGCAGAAGAGGTTATAATGTGCCCTGCAGAAGTTGTTAACGTGTAATAATAAGGCTGACTCTGGCTTTGACATATTATCTTTAAAATTATAATGTGTATAACGTGGCGAACGGTAAAGCTAGAGTCTTCTCGAAATGAATCGATTCGTCTTGAACAGCCGTTGAGAAATGTGAGTCGACTCCAACTCCAACTTAGAATCGAAGCTAAACCCAGAAATTGATTCGGTTTGCATAAAAAACGTGAGCTTCGAAAAAACTAGTAAATAAACAAGTTTCATTAGCGCTAATTGACTCCTCAACACTGAAATTGGTATAATACGACATATAAATTCAGTTTCGGGCGTTGAGGTCGTGACACTAAGTGATATTTACATCCTTAGAAAAATACTTTAGTGCTAAGCTAATTTATTTAAACCTTGATTTATTGTTCTGAATTATTGATAGTTTAGGATGAAGCAGAAACAGCAAATATCCTTCCCTTTTTACTATCATATGTTCCACAGGTGAGTTCTCACTATAATTAATTTACATTGCACCTTATAACATGCTCCAGACACGTCAGGTTATTTGAAAGAAGTTAGTAGTGGTATACATATTATCAAATCGATTTTTCGATGCTAGCTTGGCCCTGTAGTTATGAGTTCTGTCTGAAATGGTTCCCTACACTGCTCACAAAATTAGGGAATATTTCATTTTAGGGTATTTTTGTGAGCAGTATATTGACCAATTTTTACATACTATATATATTATTATGAGCCTGTATAGAACAGAACTGCTCAGTTTACTAAACGGTTTCGCACACTAACCTATACACGGTGCTCATTACTATGGGACAGCAGATTCTGTGAGCGATTAAAGCAGGCTTGTGCTGTTTCTGATAAAAGTGGGTTTTACTCTGGTTTCCTCATGCATCCCAGAGGTTAACTGGTTGCTCTAAATTACCACCTATAAATGTGTCTGACTAGTATCACAGTAGGGTAATTTAAAAGTAACTTTTAAGCAGTGGTGCCCCCAGAAATTTTTCATAGGAGTGGCCTGAAGGGGCCATTGAAAGTTTTGGGGCGGTACACAAAAACGAAAACTAAATTTCAGTATGTCTATTATGGTAGTATATAGATTTGTTAGATTGGTATAGGTAGTATATAGATTGTGTGTAGACTAATATGATACAGTTAACATTTTACAGTACAACAACATTGTGTATTATATTTGTATATATACATATATTAGGTGATTCATCGTTATTTAAATAATTCCCCTGTTTCTTAAAAAGACAAATATACAGGTTTAATTTCAGTGAGTACATTAATCATAAGATACAAATAATTGACTGAAAACCAAAAATAAAAAAACAAGTTAAAAACATCACACAGAGGCATCCTTGTTTTTGATACAGCTTTACTTAACGTAACTGTTGCTGGGTGTTTATATAAACAAATATATTATAGGCTATGTTCAAAAATGGACATACCACTCTTTCATGAAGCTTTCGTCTTCTATTTCCTTCTATTTACTGCTTAATTTGACGGCGCCACTGCTTAATAGGCATTATTTATTAGTCCATTACTACCATGGACTTTCAGTTCCAGGAAGATTTTGGACTTTTGGTACCACGGAACCCCTTGTGGGATCCCAAAACCCATACACACACTGGACCTCCTGGTGCCAGGAACCAAATGCAAATTTGTTACTGATTAAACCGTTCATATACTGAGACGAACTGTACGCGACAAATGTGTTTCAGGCCCAGAAGCAGTTTCCTGCCATTGTTAAACCCAGAAGTGGTTTCCTGGTAAGTCCAGCAGTAGTGAATGGATATTAAATGTATACGACTGTTAATCTGAAACGCGAATATGTGAATAATAGGAGTATATGAATGTATGTGCATGTGAGTGTGAATGTAAATGTGTGTTTCATTTTGTTAGAGAAATCAGAGTCTCTTGTGTTCCTTGGGTCAGTGGCATGGGTCATGTTTTGTTCTTGTGTTTGAATGTGTTGCCATGGCAGCAAACCCTTCAGCAAAGTCATAATGAAATGTGATGCAAATAAACCCAACAACATAAGAAATTATGAACATTATGCTACTAAATTATAAAAAGGGTAAATACAGGTATGTGCCGTTTAATAACCGCAATACATTCTGGGAGAAGGACATTTTCACAAGAACACTGCATACAAACAATTCATAAATACCTCTGTCAAATTGTATCTTCATATATAACAGTATATAATACTGCTCACAAAAATTAGGAGATATTTCATTACAGGATAATTTATTTGACCAATGTCTGGACTGCAGTGACTGTTATGTTAAGTTCAAATACTTTTATATAAACATATTTTAATTTCCTGTTATTATTTGTTATAATATTTAAGACATTGGTCATTAAGGTGGATAGCTGTAAATGCTTTCTTGGCACAATGTTCTGACTTGCCACATTTGCACCTTCTTTTTCTGTGTATGCCTGCTTTGCCTTTTGTGACCAGCAGATGGCAGAATACATTTTTTGCAGAAGAGCTCAGTGTCCCAGCATGAAGGGCAGATTTGCCTCGGCAGACAGGAACATCTGAAGGAGACTGGTATTGCTTTACCTAATCAATTTGCTGAAGCAGCAGCTCTAGCAGGGCAAAAAATTATCAATTTAATCTATGGTAAGATAAAAATGTATCTCGATCCAAGGGAAACAGCTTCCTTCCTGTTTTCAGAATCTTTTAAACCACACTTTAATGATGCCAGTTATGACGTTGTGGCTCTGTTCTTGTTATCTGCGCTACCTTGTGCGGAGCTTTTCAGGTGTAATTTGTTTTAGTTGGAGCTAGTTGTTTCTTATTGGAGGTTCTATGGAATGCAGAAGTTCAGATATCAATACTGAATATTACACTCCAAGCAGTTGTGGGTTAAGGGGCTTGCTTAGTGGCCCATCAGTGTTAACTTGAAAACTGTAGTCCAGTAGGTTAAATGCTGCTTCACCAATGGAGAATTGAATTGAGAATTGAATGATTGCACTTCCATTACCTGTTGTGAAAAATACAAAAGTTGTGTAAATCAGATCTGACTAGGCAAAATAAATTTAAAATTAAATCTTTTCTATGGTAACCTACCAGAAAAATGAATGGAATCCATTTTACATTTAAAGGGTGTAACGATACATCGTGACGCAAAAATGTTAAAGATGAGTGTCGTCCAAGTTGGATGCTGTATTCTTGTTTATTAAGCCATTTAATGCCGTTTACATTGGTTGAACACCAGAGGGCAATCATATGCCATGCTCACAGACAGTGGCTCTCAGAGAGCTTCCTGATTTCATTTCATACCATATTTTACCATTTAACATTTTTACCATACAATGGCAGGATTTGGGAAGCCTGGACCATCAGGTCCAGAGTCCATTACCTTAACCTAGGCTACCAACGTTCCACAAACTGTTGATTTATAATTTTGACAGACTCAGCATTTGAGTCCGGTTCATTGTCATTTACATTTATGTCATTTAGCAGACGCATTTATCCAGAGCGACTTACAATTGATATAGTCTTACAATCCAAGCAATTGTGGGTTAGTGCCTTGCTCAGGTACCTAACTGTGGCAGAGGTAGGACCTTTTGGTCTATAGTCCAGTACCTGAACCACTAGGCTGCCACAGTTGTTTATTCAAGAAAAGAACTCATTATTTTGAATTATTCTTCAGAAAAAAATACTTGATTGTTTGCTGTATGGTGAAGTTACAATAGAGCATTTTGTTTACAATTTAAAACCTCTAGCTTCTAGTCATTTCTCTTAATTATAGAGGATTTAAGTTTTTTGTTTTGAAATTTATGCTAGAAAATGTGAATTGTATTAAATTGTTTAAAAAAATGAATGTCCTTAACAAATCATTAATCGTGCTAAAAATGGAACTGTGAACTGAGTATTGTGATTTAATCAAATCTTGGTCTGAGTGTATTGTTACACCCCTGGTACTTTGTAAAAATAGATTCCCCAACACCCCTAATCGAATGTGTTGCGGCACTGCATTCACAGTGTTAGGTGAGTGCAAGGAGAGTTAGGTGTGTGAGTGTCTGCGATCTTCTGCGTCACAAGCATAATAAGCTTTCCCCAATTATGCTGATGATGGCTGTTTCAGACGTCTTTGTCTCACTGAAGGCTTGGTCTGGCTGTTTGCGGATAAGATTCAGCATCGCGCCTGATTTGAACCTGTCTGCCTCTGCCTTCCTCTGCAGCAGGAACTGCACGTCCATGCTGAGCCTCTGTTCTAGAGGTCACATTGCTGACGCAAAGCAGCAACGTCAGCAGATTGAGAGTAGAACGGAGTTGGAGTGCAGTGGAGCATTTTGCTTCATGCGGGCCGTAGTCCCTCCCACTTTGCGGCTGTGTGGCTAAGCAAAATGTGAATGTTAGAACTGACTGAGCACATCATCATGTTCACATCATTTTGTGAACATAGTCCCTTTACAGACTTCACCTTTCATATTCCGGACTCCAGATGGACAATCTTATGTTCATAGTAATTATGTCTTTACTTGTAAAAAAACGGTTTAGGGTAAAAACTTTCTTCTGACCTAGACAGATAAGCAAATCATTTTTTAATCTGATAGGGGTCGGTGATGTTCATGTTATATGTTATATGATTTTGTTAAAAAGGGACTGTAAGAAGCATTGTTTTTAAGGTAGGAACGTTGATTAATAGGTAAAAACACAATGAATCTGCATGCAGCTTATTGGAAGTGTTTTGGATAATAACTATTTGGATAACAGGAATGTTATGTCCATTAATTCCTATGGGGAAATGCCTTCCCTGTTCTGGAATATTATAAAATGTTTAATAACATTTATAACTTTTGATTAATTCACTGTAGTGGTCTTGTTTATCGCTTGTACCACTGTCGCAGACGCACATTTTTCATTTTATTACATTTATACATTCATATACTGTTAGGGTTCCTACCTTCCCCCGGTGCATTCGGTCGTCCTCGCCGGTCGCCATTACAGAGCCATCGGTGGGGTCGCCTTATATCCATTATCTTAATTATGTCCTGATCCCAAACAGCTGCTTCACGTCCTATAAAGGCGTGGTGT
>JAUZSU010185131.1:0-12352 GCA_034780255.1 Parotocinclus maculicauda
TTTTAACAGATCAACCCTAGATATGCAAATCCCTTAATAGCGGTGTCTTCCAAGATGACATGAAAGCAAACCGCCTCAGGATGGAGGAGCTTAAAGACGATTTGCTCAGCGGCTGACATTAACCTACTAGTTCATTTTTAAAGAAAATTACTGCTTATGAAGAATAAAACGTCAGCATGGTCCCAATTACGTTCTGGGGCACTGTAGATTTACAGCTTATTATTAAATGAAAACGCGAGAATTACACAAACACACAGAAACTAATATCTTAATAAAATTCTTAATTTTACGCTATTTGTAAAAATCATACCATTTTCATTTATCCAACGATTGAAAAGATCAAATGAGTGTTCATTTGACTTCCCACAATTTCATCTTGAAACAAGATGTGACTCAAACCCGTATCCTGTATTTAAGAGCTTATCTCGGACACACACCACGTTCTGAACTAAATCTAAGCCAATCGGTTTTTTAAACAAAATAAGTACCATTCTATTGATAAGCATATAGTGATGCTTAAAGCTACATGCTTATAGACGTTAGGGCAAATATTTCAGTAAAGGTGCGAGGTCATAAGTCTATTTAATGTATAGATAATACAATAAGCTATCGGTTATTTTACATATTTGACAAAAATCTTTCCTTAAAGAAAGACATACATTTCTCATAAAATACATAATTCAGCGTTTTATTTGATCAGACGTGACCATTATACTTCATTGTAAATTGTTTTATTTTAGCAAAAATAATACATACTCATGTAAAAGAATTTATAATTTACACTGTGTACAAAATAGAATTTACAACTATTTACACAAAACCAGGCATCGGGTTGTAAACTTTATAAATGAGTCCAAGTCAATTCTTAAAAAATTAAGATTTGACTGTTGGGTTCAATTCAGTCCAAAAGTGCAAAAGGAACGGCCTCAAATGCAGTGTAACTAACTCTGTGGAGGGAATTGGTGTGCAGAGAAATTTGCAGGTAAATTGCTGTTCCTTGATGCCCAGTTTTCCCACCATTTGCCATAATCCTCGTTGGTCTTCTTTACTGGGGATTCTGATGTAGCAGTCTCCGCTAGGGACCAGATTTTCGGTTTCTGTACATTTGCACTTTCTTTAAACTGCTTATTGACAGATTCGCACCTGGACTCGGTGCTGTCTCTCTGCTTAGGCCTGTCCAGGGTTTCAGCTGCGGCTGGGGATGCGCTCTCCACTGCGCACTCCCCTTCAACGTCCACGATCTGAGTATCGATGTCTTCGTCATCCGAGCATCGATCTTTTTGTGAGGACACATCTTCCTCCTCAGCCTCGCTCTCCTCGGCCTCCTCCTCCTCATCGCTCTTGGCTTTGGAAGCCCAGCTCACGCGATTCTCCTTTTTCAGGCGGCGGCGCGCGTTGGCGAACCAAGTGGAGACCTGAGTCAGGCTCATTTTGGTGACGATAGCCAGCATGATCTTCTCTCCTTTGGTGGGGTAGGGGTTCTTCAGGTGCTCACTGAGCCAGACCTTTAATGCACTCGTGCTCTCTCGGCTTGCTACTTTAGCTACACGGCCTGAGTCATCAGTCATGACCGGTCTGTATGGAGAGAAATATGGGCTTCGACTCATCACAGCCTGGTGATATGGAGACGCCGCTTTTAAATCGTAGGAGCTTCCCTAAAAAGGGAACAATTCGAGTTAATTACTGTCCAAAGCTGTGCAAGGCTTAGCATCTTGTACAATCTTTAAATAAAGGTTATGCAGAGTAACTTTACAGTTTTCAGTAGTACCCAAAATCTAGCATCACTGAACGATGCGTAAACCAAATCACTAAATGCATTTAAGTTAAAGTATAAATAGCGTTCAGTACTGTACTTACAATGTGTGGCATGTGTCCAGTATGTGGGAAAGGGATGAAAGTGTATCCCGGTATTCCAGAAAAAGGCAGAGGCATCCCAGCCATGGCAGCAGTAAGGTGAGGAGGCTGCTGCATCATCTGATATCCAACAGGCATAGAGACGTTCCTGTCCACGAAGAATGGACCAAATCCAGTTGGAGACGCTGGCATCCTCAAAACCTGAGCGCTAAAGTTCAAGTGATGTTGCTCTGAACCCCCGGGACGGCTTTATAGGTGGTGCCGGGACGGTGGGCGTGGCCAAAGGTCCTGACTGACAGCTGTAGCCCAAAAGCTGAGGGCTTTCACTCGGACCCAAATCCCTTCAAAGGAGAATTCCACTGTTCCTTTTAACGGCTTCTAAAAAGTCACTAAACACACGATACTTATCTCAGTCCTGCGATCTGCATTGTGGCCCAGATAAATAGTCGTGCCCTACTTAAAATTCACATTATTGCGAGATAAGGTTCTACCCCATTAGATAACGCCTTGGATAAAGGTAGTGGAATACAAATGTACCATTAAAGTGGAGCTTACAAAATAAACTACAAGCGTTGTGATTTATTTTGCAGATTAATCCAAGAACATGTTTTACTCAACAAAATGTGGCGTATGCATTTTCTTCACCCTAATAATACAGTTGCTAATGAAAAAACAACAATACAAAATATAAACCCTGTTAAAATGTATATAAAACTTAAAAAACTGAAGCTAGTGATACTCTATATTGCAGATCATGAACAACGATCAGAATAAACTTCTTCCTCCTTATCATGCTGAGATTGTTTCATCTCTCCTTCTGAGCATGGTCAGGCGAGACAACACGAGTGATTATGTGAATTTCATTAACAATATCGTGTCATGAACATTGTCTGACACCTCGGAACAAGCTAACACTAAAATCAAAGTCGTGAAGTTCCTTAACAGTTGTAATGGGTCTAAACATGTAAACAAACGCAATTATTTCGCAATTGTACTGAGACCCAGTATAAAGTTAATCATGAAAGAGATTTCTTAAATTATTCGGTCGGTATTACAATCGTGTGCTATTTTGAGTATGTTTTAATTCTATTTTAAATTCTTGTTTGCCACGTATATGTATATTGATTGAAACAATGTGTTCTGAATGGTCACAAAACAGCCAGTTTTAGATCAGCATAGATTAATACAAGGATATACTAAAAAAATAAGAATTATAATTAAAAGCTACACGTCTCTCTTAATTAAAAAACCCCTCATGGTTCAGCTCCCAATGTTTCAGTTGTTGTAATCAAATAGGTCTAAGTGAAACAGGTGTTGACTAATGTATATGATAATGACAGCAGAACAGATGCTAATGCTGCATTGTTAAAAGGACGCAGATAAGATTAGAATTCCGAAACATCCATGCCAATGGCACTGCTCAGCTCACCTACCGAGAAAAGCACAGCAAACAAGACAAATATACTGACTCACATTTCAAATGCACTTTTAACTCGGCAACCTGAAAGGAAACCTGGATTTCTAATCCCTAAAGTGCATACAAAAGGCATCTTACATCAGTTCTCCAGCAGCATTCTGTTATTTGATGAGATTTATTGTCCACTAAAGCAATACAAAAAGCAATGTTTAGCTAAATATAAAATGTTGTATTTACATATATACATATATTTGTGATTATTTTAGTCTACAATAAGTATTAAGTTGCCTCTTTGTTTCAGTTTTGTTATTATCTATAATTAAATATGAATATTTTTAAGAGTATTGACTTACAGGCTACACATGACCCCTTGAAAAAAATAACATTTAAATAATTGTTTACTGCATAGTGTGAAGTGAAGATTGTGTTCAGAGTATCATAGTTTGTATGAACGATTGTATTTAGAAAGAGAACTACAAAGAGAGAGAGAGTTTGGGGAAGGATGCTGGAAACTATGTGGTTTCAGGCCCCTTGGGCCAAGAACAAATTTACTTAGTGTGTACAATGGCCTGAACAGGGAGCAAAGATCAGGGCTTATGCTACATCTCTGGAGATAAACAGCTCTGGGCAGCACCATTGTCCATCGTACACTCTTTTCTTTCCTTCCTTCTTTCTCCAATTGCACACAATACAAGTGTTACACATGCTCTGGCAGATCAAGTTAACACTGTTTGCCCATAGGATGCTGCTCGTTTACAAAGAGAGCAGCCAAAAAAGACATGCAGTTGTAACAATGGTGTGCATCTGGAATGTGGTGAATGGTGGGAGTAAGAATGTTCAATCCCAGTTGTCTAAAAATCTGTCCTTTTACAAAATGTATTATTCGAGTTCTGTCCAAATTATGCTATTACAATGTAAATTGCTATACACTTAATTCATTAACACCTCTACACATTAAAATGTCAAAGAATAAACAATATTTCAATTAGGAGAAATTAATATTAACATTTAATAACAGTGGACCAATTGGTCAAAAACTTCACTGGATTAAACATGCCATTTGTAGTGCTACTCACTGTATACTAATTACAAAGTTGCCAGGTCAAGTAGAGAGGAACAGACAATAGTATGTAGGTCCTAATGAGCTGATAATGACAGTGGCCAAAAGGTGTGACTTCATTTAGTGGTCCCTGCATTCCGCTGAGATAACAAAAGGCCTGGGCATGTCATTAGGATAGACTAGTCTGGAGTGAATAAGACCTGTTAACAAAAGCTTGAAGGGAATCCACAGAAAGCATTTAACACCTTCACCATGTTAGTTTTTCTTTCTGAACAAGTTCCTGATTGCAGTCGTTTATTGCTTTGCAATGAAAAGGGAAATACAGTCAAGCGTGTGAAAGTTTTACTCTGTAATGTATTTATTACGCTTGGTGCAGCTGAAAATGTGCTGTTTTTTATTTCCACCTCTAGCACATTATGCCAATCATAGCATTTTGGAAAGGACCAGAAATGATACTTGAATGTATATATATGTTCTGGTGTCTGTTCGTTACTTTAGGCCGAAACACTGTTAAAATTATCCTAGAATTTTGGTTAAATACTCCATAAGTCTTATTGTAAAAGTGTTTACTATATTTGTTATTATAACATGAGACTTATTACAATTAATTAATAATTAAATTTATTAAGTAATAATAAAAGATTAATACAAACTGCTCAATTAATGCAGTGTCTACTTACAACTTCACAAATGCCCTGTTACAAAGCTGCAGTGCAAGTATTAAACTGAATGTTTCAATTATAGAAATGTTTTTTTGAAATCTGATATGAAGGTTCTTTAAAGCATGGTCAGACCTATTCTTAAATCTTGCAGCATATAACATTTTAAAGGATGTTCTGGACCTGTAAATTATTTTTGTTGTGCCAGCAGTAAACCCAACCATAATTGTATAACTACTTGGTAACTTCTATATTATACTATACAGTAGTGTCTGATTGATATACTATGGTAGTATATGACAAGAAATTTCAAATTACGAAATTAACCAAACAGATAAAACTCGACAATCTGTAGTCCTTGGCTCCCCGAGTCTCTATTGATAACACTAACAGGATTTGCCAATGCCCCATCCCCAAATGGAGGGCTGTTAGCATAGCGTGAATGTTATCAATGCTGTCCCACCTCTTTGCTATCAATTCATCCCTCCACCTCCCTCCCATCTTTTGTCATTTCTCTTATCAGTCCTACTCCATCACTCCCTCTAACAGAGTAATGGCACTGTAAGCGACTGCCAATGGGAGGATGGCTTTGTTAAGGGATTGAGCTGCTCCCGCCCTCTGCTCTCTCTCCTGGGTGTGATTTGATTGACGGCCCCTGCGTGGGGTGAGTGACAGGTGGTATTCGTTAGCCTGTGACAAACATGGTGGCCTAGATCAAGCCTGGCATATGTGAAGTCCTCAAAGCCTCGTGTACTTGTGTATTGCTTAATACCATATAGTAAACACTAAAGGCCACTATAGACATTGAAACTGCTAAAGACCTAATTTGTAATAAGACCTTATGTCTGGTGACTCATGCAATATCATAACTGGTGATGGTGTGATGAGTGGATAATAATTTTTAAAATAGTGGCATTTTATAGAGCTCCACCCACTAAACAAATCTAAGTGCATGTAATATCATATAACACACAATTGCAATTACAAACATTGCACTTTGCTGGATTTATGCACTCTGGGGTGGCTTTCAACCATATATCAATCACAGATGAACACTTTTTGCACAAAGAAATTCCAAATTAAGAAATTAGTCAAACAGAATCAAAAAAGATGTTCCTCAAATAATTCCTGCAAGGGGTTTACTTATTTCTCTCTCTACTGTGCATAATATGATAATAGAATTGAATCTGGAGGAATTGTAGTCCATAAAGGGCACTGGGACAAGTCTGAAACTGAAGACCCATGATCTCTGATCCCTCAGATGGTACTGCATCAAGAACCGTCATTCATCAATGACTGATACAACCACATGGGCATGGGATTAGTTTGGCAAACCTTTATCAGGCACTATAATACAGAGTTACATTAACAAATGGCACATAAAACTTTACAGTGTATTAAGCCTTATGTTAACAATTTACAGAAGTGATGTTAACCTGCCTTGTTTAGGCTCTGAGGCATCTGGAATGGACCATCACACAGTGAAAGGTCTAAATGCCAGGGTCTGGGTTTGTGTCTGTGCCACTGGGAACGGTAATTTACACTTTTGTGATGGCACCATTAATACAGAAAATTACATAACAATTTTAGAGCAACATATGCTGCTTTCTAGATTTTTCAGCGACCATTCATTGGCCAACAAAGGCATGGTTGCGGGTAAAGAGTACTGCCTGTAGTCCTGACCTGTCCCCAGAAGAGAATCTGTGGAGAATTCTGAAAAGAAAAATGCGATAATGTCGACCCCATATTTTTGTCCATCTTAAGATGTGTTTGCAGCAAGACTGGGACAAAATAACACCTGAAAAACGTAATTGCTTCGTATCTTCAGTGCCAGTGCAAAAAATAATTTGAGCAATGTGAGAAGGAATGGCAGCATTGCAAAGTGCTAAATGCTTTACCATACTATCTTTTTTTGGAATGTTTTGCAGGTATATCAACAAACAAAATATAGTTGAGCAGAAAAAAATATCTTTTTTTGTATGATGTAAAAATGTTTTTTTGTAGTCTTTTTCTGAAGTTCAGATACACTTGTCACAAAAAATTTGGGAATATTTCAAAATGAATAAGAAGCATTTAAATTAATTTAATTAAAAAAGATAATTAGAAAAGCAAATGAATGGTTAAAGAAAGTTATTTGCAAATTATTTGCAAATAAGCAAATAAGCTGCAAACTCAATTATCATGATTGAGTAACATGTAACATATTCATGGGGGTGAACAGAAGCATGTTAAACTGGATGAGAGTGCCTCACATTGACTGTTCAGTAGGATGTATGATCACTCAAGACTTTTAAAACACACTGATAGTGATGGGGCATGGACAGGATCAGATTATCCATCAATTCTTGTCGGATGCTCTTCTTATGTATTTTAAAATATCACCTAATCAAAAATTAGAAAGGTGACGCTATCAGCCGCAGCAAGTGGCCCAGTAAAAAGTTCCAGTGCTCCACTAAAATTATGGCAGTAAAAAGTAAATTGTATCTTGAATTGCTGAGAAGTACTGAGAAGAACATGCCACACAATCACTACACAGACACCACTTTTCCCATAATGCCCCAGCACCTTTGCAAATGCTTGAGTGGCTAATGCTAATGGAATCCACAAATATATTAAAGAATGTGTTTTGGCTAGCCACTTATGATCATGTAACCTTCCCAAAGTACATATTAGACAACTAAAGCAAAGGCATTAATTAAGCTAGCACAGGTGTCAGTCGTGTTAAAGTGTCATGTTAGCATAAACAAAATGAATGCAAATTATAAAAACATTCTTCAAATTTGTTCTTCATTTCTCATGCATGGCAGAAGTCCCTGTTAAATCATGTCTATTTGGTGTTTACGAAGTTAAGAGAGCTTTGTTAATGCATATGTGTGTCCCTATCAAAAAGTGGTACAGCTGTGCCCCTCTAAATTATGTGTGTTCCAGTACAACAAGTAGCCTAGAACTACCCTGATGCAGTATATAACAGCACAATTAATGTCATAAATACAGTCTATCTAGTAAGTCGAAAATTAATTGTATGGGTTATAGCATATTAATAAAATTCTCATTATTAAATGAACATTAACAGTGTTCATTAAATACAGTACATCTGGCTATTAATGAACATTATGGGTACATTATTTAATATCAAATTCAGCCCTGTGCATAAAATATAATAGCAGGTTAAGACAGCTAAAGCTACAATTATAACTATGTAAGCATTACCAGCTGGTTAATAAAGATAAATACTATAAATGTAACAGTAGGATAATTCCATTTTCCAGAAGATTAGATCTACATTTTGATGAGTCAAAAGACACAGGAGACACATTGTTGAGATTTCTTAGTATGTTGCAGTCTTCAGATGACCACTACGTGGCTTGTTGTCCACAGTCCTGGCTTCTCTGAATTTTTCTCTAAAAAGAGGGATGCAACAGTGCTGCGTGAAATCGTCAGTTGTTGAAATCTGCAGCTATGGTACGGCAGCGACATCAGAATCACCAATTTTTCAGTTACCTGTGATGAACAACAAAAGTTTTGAAATTTTTGTGTAGATAACTTTTAAACCACAATGTATATTTAAATTCTGAGACAATTCAGTTTTTTTATATGCTACATGACCACCTTTCAATTGGAAAAACTTGCCCTTTCATTACTTGAGTATTCAGATATGTAATTTTGTAAAGGAGACGATGTGCCTGCAAGGACTTACCGCTGAGGACTCAATATCTCAAATCTTTTACATTATTTAATATTTTGTTATTATTAAATGTTATTATTTGCTTAATTTTAATTTTTTTTGCTTAATTTTAATTTTAATACAAACTTAATTATTTCATTTTAACATCTTGGCCACCCAAGGAGGATGGACCACTTTTTGACCACTTGGTCCTCCCGAGGGTTCTTCCTTCTACAGTCAAGGAGTTTTCCTTGCCACTGTTAGTTTCCCTCACGTGTAGTTGAGTAGCTTACTGGCTGTTTTCATCTTCGGTACTATAAAGTAAATATCGCTAACAATTTATGGAAGCTTATGAGAATCAGCAGTGAGGAAGTGTAGCTCGTGTCTTTGTCCACTTATTTCAGCTTTTGTGTGCTATGCACTATCTAGACTTGCTTGTGTACTTTCTGTCAGAAACTGAAGTATAAACTGACATTGCATAATGCATAATGGCAGAATTGCTGTATTTATGAGCACATAGTTTGATGTCACCCGGGCAAGTGATGTGACCCAAAGTGTGCAGGTAAAATGCTAATAATTTGATCATATTTTCCCAATTTGAAGAAAATATATTCTAAATACCTGCTTAATATGTAGATTATTTAACATGAGTGAAATTAACATTAACAAATGAGCATTTAACCAATACAGCTTACAACTGTAACATTTCTGATCCCAATGTCATTGCTGGTGATTTCTGAATTATTTATTATACAGAAGTGAGTAATGGCATTCTGGACCAGAATTAAGACATGATAGATACTTAATAAATGCAATAAATCTGTAGGGAGATCACTCTGTCTTTGAGATTAACAAATGTACTTTTATGCTGCCATTTTAACCCACCTAGCACTCACAATCAATACCTGGGGTGCTTGTAAATCATCTGTGACGTGACATCTACATTTTGAGCCATTTGTAAAACAAAGGCTACAAGGAAGCTGGAGGCCTTGGGCTCCTGGTTTGGACCCCCCTTTGCCACGACAATAGCCGGCCAGGAGTGCAGCAGTAGGGAGCAGTCCTCAGATGGAAATGAGCAACCGAACCAACAATGTAGCTCCTAATCTCTTCAGAGAGCCAGGAGTCAGTTACACACAGCAGTGTGGAGCTCTCTGTGCTTTTCACTGCAACCAGGCTTACCATTGAAACAACGCCCCCTCCCATGCCTTTCCTCCAAGCACATACACATATAGCCCGACCCCCCTCGGGTGCAGCCACAGGATCTCCTTACACTTAGACCAGATACAAGCTACAACAGAAGGAGATGGAGTGTAAAGGGAGGGGGTGCTCTAGGCCCCTCAAAGCATAGGATTAGAGCTAATGTGCCCTCCCTGGGTCCTAATCTCTTCAGAGGGTAACTTTGTTTGAGGGCTGCAGGGCAGTGAGATAAGTATCTATTACAGCAACACCTTCTTATCCTCATAGCACCCCCACAGCCCCTTTAGAAAACGAGGCACACAAAATCACATCTTCCCTCGTCCACTGATACCCCAAAACCCAAAAAACAAGTGCTGCCCTTTTTTAGCAGCTAAGCTGGAATTAAGGGCTCAAGCCCTAAGGAGGGCCAATAGGACCCATATTTAGTCCATTTTAGTTGTTCAAAGCAGAGTGTCTGAGATAAATCAAAAGCACGGTGAACAGAAGGGGAAAAGAAATGAAGAACCAGGTATTTTCTGTTTCTTGGTTGAAGCTGCTAGGAAGGTGGGGGCTGCACATGGAATGAAGCAGGAGAGCTGATAGGGTGTAATCTTGTTAGGATCATCCATCAGTCCGATGAAAGGAAAAGGAATGGCAGATTATCAGAAATGTTTAGGAGCTGATTGGGAAAAAAAGCCAAATTCCCACACTTAAAAATTATACATAATACCCATAAAGTGACCCTCTATGATTGCCAGCACAGCTTCTTCACTTTTTTTGTCCCCCACTTTTCAAAAATTTCGAGACAGCTGGCTTAACTCAAGCCTTATTTTATATAATTTGTTTAATCTTCATCATCACGACAGAGGAATTAATTTTACCAAACTTTTTTTTAAGTTAAAAGCAAGAAACCATTGAGAAGGCACATTTGGGATACTTGACAGACCTTCTATGGAGCTTTCAATAGTATCAGTAATAGTATCAGTAATAGTAACAGTAATAGTAACAGTTATAGTAACAGTAATATTAACTGTAAAGGGTTGGAAGACCTAATGAATACTTTAAAATAAAATAAAAATGTTTTAAATACTTTAAAGAATATATATTATTGTTGTTATTAATTTAATCCAGTATTAACAAGCTAGTTTTTTATTTAATTACTACAGAGGTCTACTGGAATTTGACAGAGTGGAGGTGGGATTGAGGTTTTATGGGGGCAATGTTTTATATTTATTGTATTCACCTTTCTTTGTCAAATAAAAAAAACTGTTCACAAAAACAGTCCCACAAGCCTGGGCAACTTAAAAAGCACCTGCTTGACCTAGTTTTTACAGATTAATTTTCTAATAATCAATAATGACAGTGTAACAATAATACATATTTATTTCCACATTAAAAAAAATCACAAAGTGTGAGAAGCAGACTGTACACTTTCAGTCTGATACAAAAATGATTTCTTGTCTTATTACAATACATTAATATACAAAATACATTTTCATATAAAAAGAGTGACATTTAAATTCAGATATAAAATTCCTTTATATAAACTAATTAATAATAAAATATCCGGAAAGATTCAAACAATAAAATACATTCAGAAAGAATTATATGTCAAGCTTAAAAGTGAATGCCATTTTTACGAGACATAACCAAAATGCTCTGTAGTCCTTAAAAAGCACGTAGCAGCACAGCATCTTATTATCAATCCTTCCCTTTCCATCCTTCAATGAAATCACTAAGAGAAAAAAACAATAACTATAAAATATTTAACAACATTGTTTTTAAGTAAGTATACTATTTGCTTGTATACTCAATGATCACTTTCTTAGATACAACCATTTGCTACCACAGTCATTGATAATTCCACCATATAGAAGGAGTTCATAGTTCTACAGTTAGAAGGAGAAGGAGTTCATAGTTCTACAGTTAGACTGAAGTCCCCTTTACTGTTCTCTAATGGTCAGGACCCCCACAGATCAGGTATTATTTGGGTGGTGGATCATTCTCAGCACTGCAGTGACATTGATGTGGTGGTGTTAGTGTGTGTTGTGCTGGTATGATTGTATCAGACACAGTAGTGCTGCTGGAGTTTTTAAACACCGTGTTCACTTACCTTGTACTCCATTAGTCACGTCTATCATATTCCTCCAGCTTGTAGATTCAGAGTATCTCATCTGTTGTTGCACAGTTTGTGTTAGTTATTCTCCAATCCTTCATCAGTGCTCACAGGATGCTGCCTACAGGATACTTATGGCTGAACATTTTTGGTAGGTAGACTATTTACAGTCCAGCATTGCTGTGCTTGATCCACTCATACCTGCACTATACACCAACTCAGTGTCACTGCAGTGCTAAGAATGGTCCAATGGTCCAATGTATTATTATTATTATTAGTATTATTATTATTATTATTCATTCATTCATTCATTCATTCATTCATTATCTTTTTCCGCTTATTCCACTTGGGGTCGCGGGCCAGCCAGTGCCCACCCGGCAACTCTGGGCGCAAGGGCAGGAACAAC
>JAUZSU010185142.1:0-12352 GCA_034780255.1 Parotocinclus maculicauda
TGGATATAACCTTGTGTGTGTCGCTTACATGGCCACTGATGCCGATAGCGACGTTAAAGAAGCCAAATAAACAAACTGTTTCCAGCAATTAAACTACACTGCTCACAAAAATTGGGGAGTCTGTAGTTTCCTGAAGGTAGGCACTTTAATAATGATTCAAGTCTTTGTGGTATGCTTGGTAAATTGCATGTGCTAAAACTGTGCAGACAGCAGGCCTGTGTTGCCGTTCCTCTTATTTATTTCAGCAGGGGTGCCGAATTGCCCCTTCCCGAGCTGCCTCCTCCCATCTCCTCCTGCCTATCTCCTGGTGGCTCAGGCTTGTCCTTGCTCGGGTACAGAGGTCTTTACTGCTTCAGCACACTGCACTGCCTATAAATACCTTGCCTCCCTCTGACCCAGCAAATAACACTCAGCATGGGAGAGAGGGAGTGAAAGATAGTCAAGGTGAGAGAAAAAGGAGAAGAGAGTGGGAGGGAGGGAGAGGCCAGTGTTGGGTTGATGGAAGGCATTTTTCATCTGGTTGCTCCCTTATCCAGGGCACCCATTTGGCTTAATGTATCTGCATTCTTCTGAACAGGGATGGATGCCAGCGTTGGTGAACTACAGCGGCTTTGTGCTTCTGATACAAAGCATATTAGTAAAGCTCTTATCCAAAGCAACCTACACCTAAGGCTGGTGAATAGAGGAAATTCCAAAGTGGTAGCTTGGTGGAGCCGGGGACCGAACTCATAACCTTCACAATTCTTTCAGAGCCATGTATAATTATTGCTAGCTGCTTTCTAGAAATTGATTAGTCAAAGGTTTTTACTTTTGTTATTCCTCCCTGGGGTTCTGCTGATCAATCAGTTCTTTGTTTTTCCAAAGAAACAGTGTTTCCCATGACCCCTGTTCTTACCTGCCCTACAGTGAGACTTTCTTACATGAAAAAAAAATAATCAAACAATAAAACCAAATACTTTTTTTGTTATTGCTTCACATGTTAATTTTGATTTTACACTGTAGGTATGTACCCGTTTTTTCAAAGAATTTCAAAAAAATTCTAAATTAATATGTGAAGCGATTTAAAAAAACAAAAAAAAGGGTTTTATTTTATTTCATTAAACAAGATCATAACAAAAGCAATTAAAAAAAGCAAAATGTTGTTCGATTACACAAATGAGATGCAAACTCAGTTATACTGATTGAGTAGTAAGTGATATATTCATGGGGGTGAACAGAAACATGTTAAACTGGACGAGAGTGCCCCCATATTAATTGTTCAGTGGGGTGTATGGTCACCCAAGAGTGCCAAAACACACCGACCGTGATTGGGCATGACAAGATCAGGTTGTCCAGCATCTCTTGTGGGATCCACTTCATATTCATTTTAAAATCTTATTTATGTATATATAATCTATAAATACCTGTAAAAGATATTTTTGTGAGCAGTGTAGTTACCCTGGATATATCGAAATCTATTCGGCTTTTGTTTGCAGATTTAACAATACAATTTGGGTTGATCAGGTTTTTTTTTACAGAAGACTAAGTTTGAAGAACGCCGTTTGAAGACTCATTTATTCCGCTCTTACCTCAACTAAATCCCCCCCGCCCTTGTCTTTCTATCTATTTATAAAAATAAAACACTCAACACAACCTTTACAGTTTCAGAAGTGTATTCTTGTTTAGATTCCTGATTATTAAGAATGGATTATGTTACTGATGCTAAATATTGTAAATGTAAATGTAAATGTAATTTGAACTCCACACTGAGCTACGTACCAATCTAGGTGTGCCAAGACTTAAAACTCTTTCTCTCTAGGGGGCTCAACAAACTTAAATGTTCCAGAAATTAATCAGGTCATATCCATGCACTTCTCTGAGGAACAGTTTGCCCAATCATGTCTGGTGCCTCTCCAACTAGGATCTACTGGCACCGTGCCCCAATTATCCCTGGTGCAAATCCACTTGTTGCAGTAAGTGCAGTATGTGCATGAAGACGGTGAGCCTTTCTTACTTGGCTTTATCCTGTCACAGCAGACCTTTCACCCTTCACACTTTTACCAAGATGCCTTCTCAGACCTTCATCGGAGAAGATCTAGCAAGGAAGTGAAATATAATTGAGAGCTTAGCTGGATAGCTGTATTCACCTGTGTATCTCATCACTGTTACCCAATTTTTTATACAGAAGTGTGACTTAATCTTGACCTCCACTGACAACTGACAAAATTCTCAATATCCATAATATCCTTGTATGCACAATATCTCCCTTTGTATGTGTTATGGGAGGATGGGTTTTTGGAGGTTTATTGCAAATTCAGCTCATATATTGTGGCATACTCTTGATTGCATTATGTCCAGACAGAGGGAAATCGGTCATTGGTTCTTAAATATGCATTCATTTAGGTGTTTTAGATTTAGATGCAGTAGGAAGTTCAGCTTTTCTCTGTTGGGTATTATTATATGTTCCTTTCTTAATAGTACGATTGCCTTATGTGGTCATAAGAACATATGGCTCCGATAAGGGAAAAGCCATTACTGACACAATAAACGGGTTTATCTGCCCAGGTGCGGGGGGCTATCTACCATCAGACAACCGAGACTGCCCATTTGACTCCAGGTGGTAACTGAAAAACAGGCTGACGGTGGTTGCCATTGGGCGGCAAAAAGCCTGTCAAAATCGGCTTACAAACCGAAGCCCCCTATCCGCCATTTCGAAGTCGACTGGGCACCGTGAGCGAACGATGTGTTGAAGGAGGAGCTGTGCCACTTGTTTGGCTGAAGGGAGCCTTTGGAGTGGGCCAAATTTTCAGGATTTTAAAAACGGATGTACTATCACCAGAACCGCAGTCAGGACCTTGGAAGCTGGCCGGAGACAAAGTCCAGAGCGATGTGAGACCAGGGACGGGGGGGGGGGACACCTCTCAGAGTGGGGTTAGCCACATGCTCTAGCTCAAAGCAGAAAATTTAGAGCGATGGCTCCACGGAGTAGTAGTAGTAGTAGTAGTAGTAGTAGTAGTAGTAGTAGTAGTAGTAGGACGGAAGGTTGGATTGAGTACCTGACTACCTCTTTTGTTGATGTTTTTTTGGCGATTTTGTCTTCAAGAACAAACCCACAGCTATCGGGTTCCTTTCTTCACTCAGAGTGCTGACTTTTGCAAGCATTTCAGTTGTTTTGTTTTTAACGATTTCAAGGCTTGAAGGCAAGACTTTGAGTCTGAGCAGATTAGGACGGGTGCAGTATTTAATGTTTTTTATCTGTTAGTGTAAATGGTTCTGTGGGTAGGATACATGTTTCAAATGTCAAAGAACTTGATATGTGGAAGAGTTTGACAGTCATTTGGGGGTGTGTGTATTGGTTTCTTGAGTTCTCAGGGGGCTATCCAGTAGTGTACTTTCCTTAGAACAGTCATGACAATGCCCAGGTGTTTAAGGTTTGATTGTATCCAAAAAGTCCTAATGGCTTGACCAGGTTTGGTTTTGCTTTATATCGGTTTGAGAGGTTACTGTAGAAAACTAAGGGATATACTGGGTTTTTATCATTTCCTTGGAGCTTTATGGTGTATTGTAGGCTGTAAGAGGAATAGTTATACATCTGGGCATCTCATCCAGTGTCCCAGACTACAACCTCTAGAATCCAGTCCACACCTCAACAAAACCTCAGCCTGCTGCAGTCTCCTTTGCCAGTTATCTAATTCTATAGTCAATGCCCACAATCATAAACGTAGGAAGGTAACCATCCGATTCACTCAGTGCACTAAATGCCAAGTCTGTGTGTTAACCCATTCATCATGGCAGAACATTAATTGTTGAAGGTATATGAGGGGATTGTTTATACTTTCAAAGAATTTTCTGTTAACATTAACAGACAATCCTTTTACACACTCAATCGTGATTACATTTATGAATAATACATTATTCCAAATATTCATAACTTCACACTAGTAAGACACTTGTGATCAATAGAAGAGAGAGTCAAAATTCTGAGAAATAGCAGGTGAAGTTTTTTTTCCACTTGCTGATTAGTTTTGAGTAATGCTAATAATTTGCCAATCAGGTTGTTTTAAATGTTCAAAAACATTACATTTCCTCCAAAAGACCCAGTCAGACACAGTCATGTAATCAGTTTTTCCTTAGTTCTCAAGAACTCCCCATCCATTAAGTACATGCTCTCAAGGGTAAATACACTTGATAGTGAGTCAACCCAAAGTGAGTTCAACCTCTTAATAAATCCTCTTCTGGTAGCAGTCTGGGAACATGACCATGTCCTTACCCTTGTCCCTTTAAGAGGAGGAAGAGAAAGGCAGTATGTGAGGAACCGAGTCTAAACTAAATCTTCCTATAGAGGATAATTGCCGTGCCACTTCAATCAGCCCTTGATTTGAATGGCTGATTGGGCTGTATTGTACCAGATTTTGCTCCCCATTCATTACATAGGAAAAAGGAATGGTAGCAACAATCATACCAACTAAATAGCTGATGGCTAACCTTGAGCAAGAATACACTCTGACTTTTAACTCATAGAAGCCGCAAACCGCTGGTCAAATGGGAGTTAAAGAGTGAAAGTCTGTCATTCGTGTGTGTGTGTGTGTGTGTGTGTGTGTGACATTACAACTACTACAGGCTGTGGTAACTTATGATGTGTTAAGAGACTTTTTTTGTGCAAATTCCTTGTGTTTGTGTCTAAGATTTCCAACCTCTGGATATGATGCTGAGGCCTGTTCTGCATGGAGCATGTCCTGTGAAACCGCTGTATGGTCTTTGCCACTGTGCAGCTTACTTTTAAGATTTTGTCAATCTTCTTATAGCCTAGGTCATATTCATATAGAGCAACAATTCTTTTTTTTCAGGTCTTCAAGGAGTTATATGCCATGAGGTGCCATGTTAAATTTCCAGTGACCAGTATGAGAGAGTGTAAGAGCAACAACACTAAAGCAACATAATTTAACACACCTGCTCCCCATTCACACCCGAGAAACCTTGTAACACTAAAAAGGCACATGATAACGGGGAGGGAAAATGGATAATTGGGCACAATTTGGCCATTTTCACTTAGGGGTGTACTCACATTTTTACCAGCACTTTATACATTAACGGTTGTATGCTGAGTTATTTTGAGGGCACAGCAAATACAAGCTGTAGACTGACTACTTGACATTGTATCTAAGTGTTCAGTGTCGCCCCATGAACAGATAAAATAAAATGTTTGCGGGATACTGTATACCCATTTTTTCAAGCGGTACCACTGATGCATTTATGTACTATTTGCATGCAGTTTTCGTTTGAAAATATCCTTTATATTTACATAACTGTAACATAAAAACACTATGCAACTATGATCAGCAACCTGTTTCACAGAACATAATGTGTTAGTTGCATAACTGTAGTCATTTTCTAGTCAGTGTCTTCAGTATGAGGAATTATCAGGAGTAAAGATTAATGCAACTATAACAAAGGTCAAATCAATATGGCCTAGTGACTGGGACAGATAATCTACAACATGGCTTCTGGTCTAATTCAGATCAGTAGCGGCTTTCTACTAACAGTAGGCTGAGCAGTGATAACACAAGAACCAACAACAGGGTGTTGGCACCCAAGCTTCACAGATGAGCGAAAGCAACAAAACCTATCCCCTCTGGTCCGGAGAGACAAGGAAGCCACTGATGGTGGTTACAGGAACAATGTGTCACAACACAGAACAGCTCACCCCACTGTGTATAACAAGTCAGAGTGCTCACCAAGATGGTAGTGCTTAAAAGTTTTCTACTACATCACCTTGGTCTCTGGTGATTCTCACCCACTCAAGTGACAAAGCACAGTTTTAGGTTCTCCACTCAATCATATATATGTGTGTGTGTGTGTGTGTGTGTGTATATTATATGATTCCTTGCTCATTTGCTCATTTCGTAAGTTTGCCCACTTACAAAGATATGAAAAATGTCTATAATTTTAAGGGTAGGTTTATTTCAACAGTAAGAGACATGATTCTCATTTGCATTGACATGCACTGTGAGCTGTGAGATCTTATATAGACAGGAGTGTGTCTTTTCTAATCAAGTCCAATCAGTTCAATTAAACACAGCTGAATTCCAGTGAAGAAGCAGAACTATCTCAAGAAGGATGAGAAGAAATAGACAGCTTGTGACTTAAATATGAGTGTCACAGCAAAGGGTCTGAATACTTATGATATGTGATATTTCATTTTTTCTTTTTTAATAAATGTACAAAAATTTCTAAATGTCTGTTTTTTCTGTCAAGATGGGATGCTGAGTGTACATTAACCCATTAAAAACCACGATCCATGATCTCCCACTGTTAAAATAAACCTACCCTTAAAATGATCATATCTTTGTAAGTGGGCAAACGTACAAATCAGCAAGGGATCAAATAAGTATTTCCTCCACTGTGAATACATATACAGTGGGTACGCAAAGTATTCAAACCCCTTTAAATCTTTCACTCTTTGTTCAATTGCAGCCATTTGCTAAAATCTAAAAAGTTAATTTGATCTTTTATTAACCCATTAACTGCCAAACATTTTTTCTGAGCATTTTACTTCATTTCTGTCCGTCTACATCCCATCCCATCCTATTCCATCAGTAGGCGAGTTAAAGCATCCAATCCCCAAATGGGGATCATGGTTTTTATTGGGTTAATGTACACTCAGCATACCATCTTGACAGAAAAAAACAGACATGTAGAAATTTTTGTAAATGTATTAAAATAGAAAAACTAAAATATCACATGGTCATAAGTACCCTTTGCTGTGACACTCATATTTAACTCACAAGCTGTCCATTTTCTTCTTATCCTTCTTGTGATGGTTCTTCACCTTCACTGGAGTTCAGAGACAGAATTGTGGCAAAGCACAGATCTGTCCAAGGTTACAAAAAAAGAATTCTGCAGCAGTTTCCTAAGAAGAAGAAGGTTGGGATGACCAGAACTGGCCGTCCAGCCAAACTGAGCAATCGTGGGAGAAGAGCCTTGGTGAGAGAGGTAAAAAAGAACCCAAAGATGCAGTAGGGAGATGGGAGAAAGTTACACAAAGTCAACTATCACTGCAGCCCTCCACCAGTCGGGGCTTTATAACAGAGTGGCCCAATGGAAGCCTCTCCTCAGTGCAAGACATAAGGAAGCCCGCATAGAGTTTACTAAAAAAACCTATAAAAGACTCCCAGACTATGAGAAATAAGATTCTCTGGTCTGATGATACAAAGATTGAACTTTTTGGTGTTAATTTTGCCTTATACAATCCCAACAGTGAAACATGGTGGTGGCAGCATTATTCTATGGGGGTGTTTTTCAGCTGTAGGGACAGGACGACTGGTTGCAATTGAAGGAAAGATGACTGCGACCTTCCAACAAGACAATGATCCTAAGCACATGGCTAAAATAACAAAGGAGTGGTTTCTGAACAACTCTGTTACCATTCTTTACTGGCCCAGCCAGAGCCCTGACCTAAAACCAATTAAGCATTTCTGGAGAGACCTGAAAATGTCTGTCTACCAACATTCACCGTCCAACCTGACGGAACTCGAGAGGATCTGCAAGGAAGAATAGCAGAGAATCCCCGAATCAAGGTGTGAAAAACATGTTACATCATTCCCAAGAAGCCTCATGGCTGTACTAGCTCAAAAGGGAGCTTCTACTAAATACTGAGCAAAGGGTCTGAATACTAATGACCATGTGATATTTCAGGTTTATTTATAAATGTGCAAAAAAGTATGTTTTTTTCTGTCAAGAGGGAATGCTGAGTGTACATTAATGAGAAATATTTTTAATTTATCAAATGGCTGCAATGAAACAAAGAGAAATACATTTAAAGGGGTCTGAATACTTTGTGTACCCACTGTATGACACTGGCTCTGATTTAAACATTCAATGCAGCCTGGATGAAATTGCATGTAATTAATTGACTTGGCTGGCAAATCTGATTGCAAGCAAAATGACTATTAGAAAAAGCAACTTATATCCACACAGAATCCATAAAAGCCCTGACAGCAGTGGAAAATTTTTACCCATGAACAAAAGGAAAGAACATGTACACACTACATGCAAACAAATCAGATGCTGGATTCACTCCCACAGGTAAAACCCTTAATTTCAGCGTGTGTGGCGTCCTGAACTGCAGTTATTTATTCACTTGAGAAACCCAGCTTTGTAAGTATTAAATACCCAAAAGGTCTTAGCAGCAAAATTAGCAACAGATGAAACCATAGACTGTTAGGCCAAACAGGGCAGTGAAAATTTTAACTTTAATAACAGCAACAGAAAAACATTGAGCAAGGTTCATCCAGCAATGTACTAGCAGCCTTAGTATCAGCATATTTCCTGTCTGAGAACTATTTTAGTTTTCACAAAGTTTGCAGCCTCAGTTTGTTCAGAAACATTTGTCAGATGTTTATATGGTACAATGAAGTACAATTGTAAGTATTCCAAAAACCTTTTTATTAACAAATACATCCAGTTTAAGCAAAGGCTTAATATTTACAGTGTTGACCCTGCTTTTAGACTTCTGCAAATCGCCTCGGCATGTTGGATATCAGCTTATGGGCAAAATTTTTAATGCTGGCAACCCTTTCCTTTAAAAGTGATTGGACAGTTTCTGTATTCTTGTTTGTCCACCCTCTTTTTGAGGATTGGCAACACATTTTTATAGGCATTAAGATCTGAGGAGTTTCCTGGCCATAGACCCCAAGCTACTTGATGATCACTTTTGTTTTATGAAATCAAACCGCTCCTGAATTGTTGGGAAAAGTTTTTTCTTGGAGGATGTTTTTATACCATTCCTTATTCACGGCAGTGTTCTTAGTCAACATGTTAAGCAAACCCACTTCCCATGGATGAGAAGCAACCCCACACATGAATGGTCTCAAGATGCTTTACTTTTGGCAGGACACATTACTCATGGTAGCACTTACCTTTTCTTCTCCAGACAATCTTTTATTTAGATTATTTCCAAACAGTCTGAAGGGGGCTTCATCTGAGAAAATAACTTTACCCCAGTCCTCTGCAGTCTAATCCCTATTCTTCCTGCAAAATGTCAGTCTGTTCTTGATGTTTTTCTTGGAGAGACGTTGCTTCTTTGCTGCCCTTCTTAACACCAAACCTTCATCTCACTGTGTGTTGCACCCACACCTGCCCTCTGCCACTCCTAAACAAGCACTAGTGGTGACTTGATTTCGTAGCTACATCCACTTTGGGAGACAGTCCTGACACTTGCTTGACTTTCTTGGGCACATAGAAGCCTTCTTCATTGCAATTGACCAACGCTCCATGAAATTCTTGATGATCCAATAAATGGATGATTGGGATTCTATCTTACAAGCAGCAATGTTCTTGCCTGTGAAACCCTTTTGATGCAATGCAATGATGACTGCACGAGGTAACCATGGTTAACAAAGGAATACATAAAAGCACCACTACCATTTTAACGCTCTTCTAATCAGCCTGAGAGGGTGATATCAGCTGTCCTGTCCTTATTAACCTTTTCACCTGAGATAACGAGATCATCACTGAAATTATGTTAGCAAACCATTTTGTAGGGCTAAGATGCAGTGGCGGGAATGCAGGAATATTTGTGATATGGTAATTTTTTTGGCAAGAAATGGTTTTGCATTTAATTGCAATTCATCTGATCACTCTTCACAATCTAAAGTTAATACAGATTTCCACCATAAAACAGATGCAGCAAACCGGAATTTATGCCATTCTCAAGACTTTTGGCCATGATGGTATGTCTGTTAGCAAAAATTACTACATAACCTTGGTACCTATTGGTAATTAGATCCAGCAGCCTTGTCAAGTGACAATAACAACCATTTTTTTCCATTAGAAATAATGTAAATTAAATGAAAGGTATCATAAATGGAGGAGATTAATATATACTGTATATATCATAGCAGAACCTACCATAAACATGCTTAAAGCACCTACAATTACATACAATTGGGCAAAATCATTCAAACACAAACTTATTTTATAACAAACTGTTGAATATCTAATGTAATTTAATAAATAATGTTGCCAGAGGTTATGCATGTAGTATTGCATCTAGGTTGCATAACACCCCCATAACCTGTGATTTTGTTGCACCTTAGTCTTTGTAAAAATCCATTATGATGGATTGGTTGTCTAATGCAGTATTTCAGACTCCTTCAGAGATGTTGGATGTTGTCACAGAGGCCACACAGCTCATGTTTGTGAATGCTGATGTGGTGATGGTGAAGCTTTCAATGCCCTCCAGTCCTGCTGGGAGGCATCTGATTTTACAATAATCCCTATATGCAAGGATAACACATGAGTGCATGGTCCAAAGCAGAGGACTGCAAAGGTTCCAAAAAAGCTTCACCTGTGCTCCACAGGAATCAGAATATACAAATACAAGTATTTTGTCTGTATTTGCATGTGTTTGGTCTGTGGTCTGTTAACTCCTTGATTGTCATTTCACTAATGTCACCACTCCTAGTGCTCTAGCTGAAGGTGGGGAAAACAAGTATGAAACCAAGGTAACCTGATAGCTCAAGCAGAAAGCTGTTTTCATGGAGAGGAATACCAGTGGGAATACCATAGCAATTTTAGCTCATGAATGATTAAAATGTTCACAATCTTTCCTTAACAAAGAGATGAAAGCATGAAACTAAAAACATTTCATTATTTGCGCTAAAAAAGCTGACATGACATCCCAATGTTTTTTAAAATCAGACTCTATTCTAATCACTAGCTAGTGCATTCCTTCACAGACGCATGAATAAACAAGTAATGATTCAGCATAAGCAGTTCCTTCATATTGCTTTACTTGGCAATGCACTAGTATAGCTTATGACATAGACAGATATAGACAGATGCAAAAACCTGAGCGACTTTGACAAGAGTCACGGCCAGAAGACTCAGCTGGAGCATCTCCAAATCTAAAAGGTTTGCAAGGTGTTCCATATTAGCAGTAAGTATCTATAAACAGTGGGGTCGAGGTAAAGCAGATCACAATACAACACCATGGTGTTCGCAGCTCAGAGCTTATAAAAGGATAACAGCTCTGAAGAGGCAGATGGACTACTGTGGCACACGTCACAGGAATTTTGTTAATGATGTTTATGGGAGGAATGTGTCACAAAACATGCCACATACTGATCAAAACTAGACCATGGAACAATGGAAGACGTTGCATAGATGGGTGAGTAATGTATTTATCATCTGGAAGACCAGGGGATGTATGCACTGGTTACCTAGGAAAGCAATGGTAGTAGAATAAGAAGACAAGTCTGTAGGAGGAATGTGATACAATGGACGTGATACAAAGTTCTGCTGGGAAACCTAATATCAGAACATCAATGAAAATATCCATGGATACCTAAATAAATATAATTGTGGATCAGTTGGCCATAATGTTTTGCTCTTTTATGTATATTAAGGAAATAACACAAAGCAATCAAAAATGAGAATTCTCGTAGCAATGGCCAAGTCCCAAGTTTCCGCCTGTTTTATGCATGCATATATATATATATATTATAAAGTCATTTAAAAGTTGGAAAGTGGTTCAGTGCCATGGTTGTAAAGCTTGGTAAACACTGCAGCCTTAAAGCAATAAATCGCTAACTGGTAACTACTTGCTTACTAACAGTTTTTCCATTGCTATCAAGTGTTAGTTAACATTTTTGCAAACATTGTGTGACTTGTTTCTCCATCTATACTTTAAGTCAAGTCAAATATCAAATACATGACTCACGTACACGACATCGGTGCAGGCAATGCAAGGGACGTGTCGCACATTAGTCATTATTAAGTCCAGCGGCACTGATGTGTCATTGTCGCAAGTGGGATGGGCAGCACACTTCAAGTAAAACTCCTACACAAACACAGCAAAGACAACATTCTTTTGTACAGCAGGCCAAGTGGAAATGCAACTGCAAGAGAAAAATATCAAAGATGAGGTTGTGCTAAACTAAAAAAATGAAAATAGTAAAAAACTTGACTACATAAAATAGAAAAACCTGAGTTTTTCCATTTGTAGTTGTAATATACACTTTGTATTTGGGTAAGTGTTAGCCAAGTGTCAGGAGACAGGTATGTGCTCTCTAAGTTTAGAATCACATCAGGTTTTAAAGCTAATACTCAATTCCATGTTCTGTTTAATTGCACGTTCAAGGAAATAAGTTTGAGACAAAAGTCTGATACAATACATATTTAAATTGCATTATATACTGCTCACAATGAAATATTCCCCATTTTTTGTGAGCAGTATATATGTAATCTAAAGATTATTTAAAGTATATGTTATAATGTTTATTGGTTCAATGCAATCACGTCCTATAAAGGCGTGGTTTTAGCACTGTTCGGGGTCAGGTCATCGTTATTCCATCGGGATTCCATCTCCGTT
>JAUZSU010185153.1:0-12351 GCA_034780255.1 Parotocinclus maculicauda
CACGCAGACACGGGGAGGACATGCAGACTCCACACAGAAAGGACCCAGGTCTCTCCACCCTGGGATTGAACCCGGGATTATTTGTTAATAAACATCCATTCCTGCATTTTAGACCTGCAAGATATTCCACAAAAAGTTGGATGGTAAATCCTTTATCTCTTTGTAATATTGCTATTCCTTTTCACCACACTTAAAATATGTTTTGGCACAGAGGATATCAAGCGGTTTCATATGTTATTTAGTCCTATTTTTCTTGCTTTAGCTTTTAAGCGGCATTTGTGAATGTAACTCTGTATTGTAAAGCTTGATAAATGTTTGCCCGTGCCCATGTGGTTCTATCAGCTATTGTTTAATGGTAGTTCTTGATGCAACCTCTGGTCATCCTTGCTCATCAAAGACTCAGCCTTTCCTGGGTGCTGTACATTTTAGAAGCAATTTTATATGCAACCTTATATACTGCCCATAAAACTTAAGGGATACTTCAAAATGAAATATCCCATAATTAAATATGCTCTCATTTTGTGAGTAGTTAATATAGCCTTATTTATCATAAGATCCACCTATCTTGATTAAAGGATAAAAAAATACAAGTTGGTTACCCACTTTTATTAATAAGTTTCAGAAATTACCTTAATTTTAGTTTAGTTACTGTTGCATGATAAATGTAAACATTGGTCAAATTTGGCATAAAGTATATTACACTATTATATTATGTTTGCACAGTGGTCCAAATATTATCAGATAATTATCACATTTTAGGGCCTTTTTCAAAATGAGGAAATACAAATAAACTACGGTTTACAAAACAATTCTTACACATATAAATTAAGTGGTAAATAGATTTACAAAGGTTAAAACACGCTCTACACTGCTGTTATTTCATAGCTGGCTCTATGAAATATTCTCATTCTCACGCTAAAAATATATGAAATCAACTTTGCTTCTATTTATCATGCATATCATTGCAGGTTTGGTAGCTAAAACAGTTCTCTACGGTTTGTCTGCGGAGATTCCTGTGTGCTTAAAGAACCTGTTAGCGAGGAATGTGGCTGAAATAACCGTGATAATGGATGACTACATACTTTTGCCCATATTCTCCATTTCATGTAAAAAAAAAGTCTGTGTTTTTGTGGTTATGGGAACATAAGACCAGATAGAAGTGAGTGACTAAAAATAATTGTCCCCATTTGCTACTGTTTTTCTGTCTAAAGGATCAGAAAACTTTCTGAGGTTGGCTGGTGCTTCACTAGAAATCAGGGCTCTGTGAGTCATCCATGCTTCAGAAGTGTTAAAATAATAAGAGATATAACTCTATATCTCTATAACTCTATAACAAAAACCACAAACACTACCTACTGTGCCACTCTATTAAAATCAAAAGATGGCATAAGAAAATTTACTTGTGCTGTTCTGCCAAGTTCACCATCAAAGTTGACAGAACACTCCTTTATGCACTAGTTGGGAAGGTGTAAACCTATTAATATGCTGTACTGCCACCCACTGAGGATTTTTCATCCTGTTGCAACTGTTTTTACGAAGATTGAGTGGGACAAGTAGGAACACCTTCTTGTTTCTATACTCATTGCCCATTTGATCAGTTCCACTTCCCGTATACAGTAGATTCACTTTGTAGTTTTACAATTACAGGATGTAGTCCATCTGTTTCTCTACATACATAGTTTGTCCTCCTTAATATGTTCTCTAATGGCCAGGATCTCCACAGGACCAACACAGATCAGTTACTATTTGGATGGTGGATCATTTTTAGCACTGCAGTTACACTGATGTAGTGGTAAAGTGTTAGTGAGTGTTGTACTGGTATGACTGGACCAGACACAGCGAAGCTGTCACTGCTTGGCTGAAAACAGTGAACCAAACAAAAATGCCCAGCCCCCAGCATCAAGTGAGTACTGATGAATAATTAGAGGAAGATTGACACAAACTACAGATGAACTACTGTCTCTGACTTCACGTCTACAAGGTGAAGCAATATGATAAATATGTTTAATAGAGTATGCAGTTGTATAATCTCTTGTTGGGTTGGTGCATCCTGTATTTTTATAGTGCATAAAGGCTATAATAGTGCACCATAACATAGGTGAGGGTGGCACAGTGTTTAGCAGAGCGCTTCTGTTCCATTCCCAGCCCCTGCTCCGCCTCTGAGGAGTTGGCATGTTCTCTCAGGGTCTGCATGCGTTTGCTCACACATTCCAAAGACTTGCATTAGGTCAGCTGGTGTCTCTAAAGTGCCCTGGTGTAAGTAAGTGTGTATGTGTCCTATGATGGATTGCCCCCCCAAGTATAGGGTTGTTCCTGCCTGTTCCTGACCTGTTCCTGACCTGTGCCACTGACCAGGACCAGCTCTCCTGCAATCCTATTTAGGATTAAGGGGGATAGGAAAGTGACTCAATGAACATATGAAAATGATGGAATGAACAGTCACTAAAAACTGAGGCCAGAGTTCGCTCAGAAATCAAGGATACTGTAATGCACAATCGAATAAATCAAATCCAGCTGTTTTATTTCCTGTTTGTTCTTGTAATCAAGTTCCTTCCTAGTTGCTAATTTGTTATGAAGCATGTAGCATGAAGGCCAACATCAAGCCAAACTGTTATTACAAGAAGAAAGGATACTAAGCAGCTTATAAGGTATAATTCAGAGATTCATTTAATTATTTCAACTGACCTCTTATGGTGTTATCTTGTGCTCTTATCATGTTTGTAAGATATTTCCTAATAAAAAGGTGCTTCCCCGCAGGTAGTTTTTTTTGTAGCTTCCAATAGCAACTGCAATAACACAAGTTCTATATATAAAGCACAGAACATTATTTAGAACATTAACTAGCACTCACAAAAACCACCAAAAAAGGAAAAAGTTCTCTTGTTTACTTAACTTCTCAGTTAATTTTAGGCACATATTATCTTCAATGCTTTCTAGAAATAATAACTGTGTCCATTTTTTATATTTTAAAGCAACAGGTCTATCAAAAGTTTTTTTTAGTGTGCATTCACAGTGAGTACTGAACACTGGCTATTTATGTGTTCATGCGTGTGTGGTGGGCTGTATGTCACTGAGCATACACAAACCTGTAGCACCTACTATTTACTTTTATCTCAGCAACACAGAGGTGTGAGCATACACATATTAGGTTCAGATTTCTTGCATAAATTACAGTGCATGCAGTTGTTTAGAAACCTCTCTTTTTGCACAAAGACCTGTCTAAAAAAAGTTCCAGGAAGTCGCTTCAGATGAATTGTCGGGCTGGTGGAGGTGACTCTTTAGACCTGTATGGGTGGATTTGGTGTTCACATCTCTGACTGCCAGTAATTATGTCAACCATGATTAACACCTATCATAGCAGCTACAGTCTTCCACCGGTACCTCCACCGGTACCTCCACCGGTACCTCCACGCATGGGCCACAGAGGAGGATCTCTGCTGTCAACGAATACGCCGTTAGTCAAGTTCTTGTCTGTAATGATGCTCCTGCTAATGTTACTGACATTTGGAGGGTTCTTGTACCTGTTCCATAAATTAAACACGGTAGGCACTCATATCCTTTACATAAATCCTATCTTACATGACTAAGATATTGCAGAGTTTTGCTTTATATCACTAGTTATTGGCAATATTTAGCAGTATTATCATACTGTACTTATTCAAATCACTTCTGATAAAGCAGTCTATAATATTTTCCTGCATAACTAGAACTGTACAGATATAAATTTCTGAAAAGTTCTGGAATCCACGTGTTTGTTCATCATGTTCGATTTAGCACAGTAGTACTCATAGCTTTCTATTAAATGACAAATCATATATTTCCATAAATAACTCATGAACACTATTGCTCGTTATTTTCTCAAACATCAAAAAAAATATTTTTACCAGCAAGTGTAAGAAATTTAGTTTTCTTTGCTGCTCATCTAACTCTAATCTAACCAGAAAGTGGCCGTGCGATACTTTAAACAGAGAACCCATTTCACCATTAGTACATTATGGTTTTCTCATTTTCAGGAGATCTTAGCTTTGTTAAACTGGCTTTTGCTGATTCAGGTGTGTTTTTGTTTATTGATCTTGATTTATCTACCGACAGTACATTCAACAGAGCATACCATGATTAGTCTCCGAAAATTTGTTAAAAAGAAACATGAAGATATAAATCCAATCATCTATGGAAATTCAATGATTTTTCAAACAATAAACTTTCATAATGACTCTTCTAGATTGTTATTCATTTGTTAGTTTGATTAAATTACCAATTAACTGAGTCATGTTTCAGGACCACATACATTCTGAATAACATTTACTTAATGTATACCAAGCGCAATATTTGCTAAATGTCTTTTTAAATTAAACATAATTAAACATTGTAGAGCATTATTGGAAGAGAAATGGTATATGTATTTAGATATCATATGCTAATATGATATATTAGTGTGGTTTACACAATAGGAGTATTTAATAGTGATCCAGTTATAAGGCATCTTGTTGGTTTCTTGGGTTGTGTGGTTTGATGAACAACATCAAAGCAGCAAAGCCCATAGCAAAGATCTGTTCATTGAGCAGTTGCAAGCTGAAAAATCTCTCTAAGTTTTGCATCTATAATACAAATCTGCCTGCTGTTCAAGTAATATTAAATACTAGTCTTATGAAATTCCAACTCAATCTACTACCTAATGAATTACAACTATAACTATACATTCCAGAATAATACCCATCTACTGATTTGGCAGGAAATAATCTATAAAATATATTGCAATTGGGTTTAAATTAATGTTAAAGCTTGAAACATTTGAAAAGTTTTGCTTAGGTTTGCTAAAAGTTTTTCTTATTGTGCACCTTCTGAAAAATGTTTAAACTCAAATGACCATACAGGGCATAAAAATCTATTTATGATTCTTATGATCCGATATTTTCAGCCATGAAAATATAAACTTTTCTGTCTTCCTGTTTTAGTTTCCAGATAGATATATCGACCGGGCCTTCACAGAAAAGGTACGAATTCTTCACAAGGACCTCTAGCCATTTTTCTTGCTCGTTCTACAGTGATTTGGTGTACATAGTTTTAAAAAGGCTTTACCGCTTATCTGTTCCCTCCTTTTTATAGATTTCCAAAGCTGAAGGAAGAGGTATTTTTATAACTTTCCTCATATTATTACCTGAATTTAGAATCATCTGATTTTGAGACTGAGGTAATAATAACCGTGTACCCTGCTTATAGTGTCTTCACTTGAAACAGAATCCTCCACTATACCGATGGCTCAGCTGGTTCTACTGTCTAAACCTGAAAGTAAGGGCAAACTCACTACTTTTAAATCTTTCTCATATGATGTTAAAAAGGTTCATAAACTAAAATCTATTCTCTCATGACTTTCCCCTTAGTGGAGAACAATATACTTTTATGGGATGAAACCCACTCTGTGTTGAAGGAGATTACCCTGAGCCGTTCTGGATCTCTGATTATTCATCACCCTGGATATTATTTAATCAACTCTCAAGTCACCTTTTCCAAACCTCATCCAAAAGCATCGCTCAGACAGTCTGTAAGGACCAGAAAAACACAAAGTGAAGGCCAAAAGGAAAAAGTGGTGGAGAACACCCTGCTTACTTCTTATTGCAACATACCCCGACACAGTATTTCTGGGATACCTGACATGTGTAGTGCCTCCCAGACTGGCGTGTTCAAACTTGAGAAAAATGAACAGCTCTTTGTCAATGTAACTGACAGGAAGTTGGTGCACCCGGTCTCAACCAACTTTGAATTGTTTCTGCTGCGGGACTAAGCCATCTAAACCACGTGGCAGAGACTGAACATGGAGGATGATCTACCAATATGACATAGAGTGGATATTTTCTTTAACTGGATCCATTTTTCCACATATAAACGGATAACCACGTTCCATTAAGTAATCTAAATCTTTGAAAAGGAGGCTGGAACTTCCACAGTGAAAAACTACGTTTTCTGACATTACACCCCTGTTCAAAGGAAAATCTGAGATATACTTAACTGCTGGATTTGCATGGAGTGTGAGGTTTAGTAACCTGTTTACTAGAAGCAGTTGTTGGCACAGAATAACATGCAAAATTAGCATAAATACTTCGGTTTAACATTCTCCATGTATATTGTGTAATGAGTTAATTTATTAATGTTGAATGATATGTACTGTAACACTGTACTGACTGTGAATGAAAAATCCCAGCCAGGGTGGCATGCTGCACTGTTGCCTATATGGATTTTCTTCCAGTGTCTGTGTTAGGTTAATTGGTGTCTTAAAAGTGTCCCAGAGTGAGTGTGTATGTGCATTTGCCCTGTAATGGATTGGAGTCTAGAGAATATTTCTGATTATTAACATGTGGCCTGCGTCACTGGTTAGGCCGCGGCTGCGACCCTGAATTAGATTAAGTGGTGACAGTTAGATTATGACAGTAAATGAATGAATGAACCACAGACAGTTCTTAATCTAGTTTTTGTGTCATTTAATTTCATGAAGATTAAGCTAGTCTAGAATAAGAAAGTGACACTACATTTAATTTAAGCCTGGATTCCAGGTCTTATAATTTGACAACAAAACAATTACAGGTTGCTTCTAAATCTGGCTTTGTCTCTCTGCAAACCTTCATAATAAAAACATATTGTTCTGGAATTTCCTGCACTGAAATTATATTGTCCCAGAAGGTAAGATGAACTGATTCAACTTTCTGGGATTTTTCTTTACCTGAATTATTGAGCATGCATCATGACAGAAATTATACTGTATTTATGTCATTTGTATTAAAGTATCATTGTTTAAAACAAACTATTCATTTTGACTGTGCTTTCACAATATGATAGCTATAGGAAGGTTTTGACAGAAACAGCATAAAATTATAGCTACCCATGTCAAATCAAAATCTTAAACTATTAGTCATGTCAGCAAATCCGTGAAACTGCACATGCCTCCTCCATCACTTTCTGTTTGATTCATGGGGCACTCACTCTATTAGAACGACTAAGTGAATGAGAAACATCCTGCTTTTGCCTTATCATTTAAGGAGAATTGTTCTATAGCCATCTGGTTCCACGTGTATCAACAGCGACTTTAACTGGTTTATCCATTTTCCATTAAAAAGCACACATCAATTGACAGAATAATTCGGAGAAATTACTTTTTTAGAACGCTGAGTTGTAGCAGACTCCAAACACCCACCTAACTTTTCAAATCTGCATAGCCAGCATGCCTGAGTAAACCCACTATTGCTGCCTATTTTACCACACTCCATCCTCCACCATGGAAAGAGTGAGAAAGAGAAAGCACGCCCAGCTCAGGGACACAGTACTTCGCTCTTACAGGAAGCATTCAACCAGCCCCACTCATTCCACTCTCTTACAGATTCTCCCCTCATTTAACCTTTTTCCTTTTATTCTTACATAAACCAAGCTCTGTAAAGCAAAGACACTTATATCAATAGTTCTGAGATGAACCTGAAAAATGCCCAAACGCCGAATAATTTTTTGAGAATGTATACCTTTTCATTTTCATGCATTTCATATGCATGTACGCAAATTTGCAGAAATCAAATTTAATGTGTACCCTACACAGTTTTCCTTCTTTTAAGCTACACAACTGTATATATACACATTTTAGCTAAAATGCTGTCTATTATATAAGTACTTTGAATTTAAATTACACCATAATTAATTACTTAATGACAATACACCAAAATTACATTTTACCATAATTAATTACTTGATTACAATACATCAAAAATGTATTTTTACCACTATGTTATCATTTGTTTAGAAATCTCTAATTTCCTCTAACACACGAATACATAGAAGGCAACCAAGTCTAAATATATTTACATACAGGATGTTATATTCTAAAAAGATAACAAAAACAGATAAAGACCACACCAAAAATGAAAGGAAACACCAGAAATCTCATTTATATTTTTATTAAAACAGTTCTGTTTTTCTTTTTCTTTCTTCTTTTTTTAATGAAGGCATAATGGAAAAGCAGAAGCATTAGCTTAAAGTAACTCACAATGATAGTTGCATAGAAATACACATTGTTTGCAGACATGGGCACTTAAAGAAAAACATGACTACATAAACATTCATACCCTGTGAGCAAATCTCCTCCTGCAAGTGCTACAGACAGTAATTTTAATTCCAGCCATATTCACTACCCCACTGACAGCATATAAGCAACCAGAACAGCATACTGAACATGAACTACACCAAATGACAAAGCATTACAGAAAATATTACATACAGTGGGGAAAATAAGTATTTGATACATTGCCGATTAAGCAAGTTTTTTCATCTATAAAGAAATGAGAGCTCTGTAATTTTTATTGTAGGTACACTTTAACTGTGAGAGACAGAAACAAAAAAAATATCCATTAAATCACATTGTATTATTTTTAAATAATTCATTTAAATTTTATCGCATAAAGTAAGCATTTAATTCAATAGAAAACAGAACTTAATACTTCGTACAGAAAACTTTGTTTGCAGTTATAGAGGTCAAATGTTTTCTGTATTTCTTGACCAGGTTTGCACACACGGCAGCAGGGATTTTGGCCCACTCCTTAGTTGCCCTGGCTGTGTGTTTCAGGTCATTGTCATACTGGAAGATCCTGTCACAACCCATCGTCAATGCTCTTACTGAGGAAAGGAAGTTGATGGCCAAAATCTCGCGATACATGACCCCATTCATGGGATCTTAAGTGCTCTGCAGGATTTTCATCCATGATGGTGTAGTGTGTTACTAACAGTCATATTTGAGACTGTGGTCCCAGATCTCTTCAGGTCATTGACCAGGTCCTCCTCTGTAGTTCTGGGCTGATTCCTTATTCCTTACAAAGGGAGATTTTTGCATGGAGCCTCAGACCAAGGAAGATTGACAGTAATCTTGTGTTTCTTCCATTTTTTAATAACTGCACCAACAGTTGTCGCCTTCTCGCCAAGCTGCTTGCCTATGTTCCTGTAGCCCATCGCAGCCTTGTGCAGGTCTACAAATTTGTGTCCGGTGTCCTTATTCAGCTCTTTGGTTGTGGACATGGTGGAGAGGCTGGATTGTGATTCACTAAGTGTGTGGACAGGCGTCCTTTATACAGGTAACAAGGTCAAACAGGTACTATTAATAAACCTAATAAGAGCAGAATAGGAAAAAAGAACATAACAGGTCTGTAAAAAAAAATTATTCTTGCCGGTTGATAGATGGCCAAATACTTATTTTAAGCAACACAATCAAAATTAATTATTTAAAAATCATACAGTGTGATTCTCAGAATTTCTTTTAGATTCTGTCTCTCACAAAAACCGGAAGTGTATCAAATACTTATTTTCCCCACTGTATATGCTGTCAGTTTTAGGATGAATTCCAACAGATCTACTGTTGTGAAAATGTCATGAAAGTAATATGGACGGGACATTATCACAACACTTATCAATGTGACTTATCGATCAAAATCAGATAAATAAGATGTAACACCATGTAAAGCACACATAATGATAAGCACAGCAAAAGTCGAGGAAAACAGTCGAGGACATAATATAAGCTGTACACATTGTAGCACTAATCAGAGGAAGCCATGTCACGGGAAACATTGTCTTATAAAACAGCCGTGGCTCCTTAACACACAACAATATTAACAGTAAACCAGTCTTCAGTCTTATTGCATGGAATACTAGTTTTTGCACGGCCCGCATAGCTGCTTTCGTTTAGATGCCTTCCCTCATATGGCTTCAAAATGTTAGTCCCATGTTAGTCCCATTAAAATATCTTCTTATAATTTAACAAGAAGCTTCAAATGTATGGGCACCCTGGGTTAAGATGAGCAAACTGGTTGTGTAAAAATGTTTTAAATTAAATGATACTATGTAAATATCAAAACAATGTAACCTTTAAATTAAGTATCATTGTTTAAATTAAACAAAACTCCAATTACAATTTATTTACATTTATTTTTTTTTACTAAGCCATCTCAGAATTATTGGCATTGCTGCATTTAATACTGTAAGACAATTTTGACTCCATCTACGTATCCATCCAATTCACTGTGCATAGGCACAAAAACCCTTTGTCCTCTTACTTATTTCATTCATTACAACTCTCGTTCTAAAATACTTAATTGTTAACAAAATATATGTTTTTTAGGAGAGTATGCATTTTTGCGTCCCTTTGTATTTATAATCAAGGGGAAAAAAAGATTAAATAATCTTAAAATGTTAACATGTTCGTTTTAAATGACTGGTTTTGCTATATACTGTATACACCGTACATACAGTGGTGGCCAAAAGTCTGAAACCACTAGTAAAAATGCTTCCATTTAACATTCAAATTTAATTTAATACAATGTTTTACAGTAGAAATTCTATAATCAACATGACTTTTTGCTACACCTTTAGGTGTAAAATGATAGCCTCAAGCTGGCATGGACTTCATATGTTTGTGCACACTCTGATGATCTATGTTACTTCTGCATGTTCTCACAATATCACATAGAGAATCTTGTGGTGTTACTAAATGCTTGACTCCCTCTGTCTTCCTGTGCTCCCATAAATGCTTGAAGTTTAGGCCATGTGATTAAAAATCTATGATAGTAAGCACTTCTTGATCTTCTTTGGTCTTCAAGTAGTTGTTGCAAAGCTGAGAGGTATGTTTTGGGCCAGTATTCTGCTTCAGTAGATTCATATCTTCTCCACTAATATTCAAACAAGCATTTTCACCAGTGATCTCAGGGGCTTAGTCACCACTGTATAATACTCCAATTTATTTTCACTCTTACAATTACAGTCGAATCCGGTTAATAGGACCACCGGTTAACGGGACCAGCCGCTTATTCGGACCAAATCCTAAAGTACCGAAACAAATTCTATTATATACACGTGTAATGTTATTCGCTTATTTGGACCAAAATTCCGCTTAATCGGTGCAAAGAACATGAGAAAAAGAAGCCACAAGTCGCGACCTAGCGGATGCAAAGTGGATCAGCGATTTATGGGAGGATTTATGGGATCCCCGGGAGAATTTATGCTTTTATCAAAGGTCAGGAAATCCAAACATTTGTGCTGACAAGAGCAAACCCAGTGGGAGGTGAACACGCCCACCACTTTCTTGATTTTGTTTAAGTGCAGTCCATTAAGAGAACACGTCAAATCACACTGGATAAGTTCTTCAAACGTTGACTGGAATTTAGTAAGAACTTTTTTTTTTTTTACAGTATTATGCTTCGCATGCTGAGTACCTATACATTGTGTTGTAGATCGCTTCGAAAAGCTTGGTTGCAAATTTATTTTTCAATGAACAAAATTCATAAGCAACAGTAGTTCTTGTTTGTATAATTATTGAGCCAACAAGTGAAATAGCCCATGTTCACTAAATGGCCATTTCATTAGGTGCACTTTGCTAGTACCGGGCTATATCCTATTGCCTTCAGAACTGCTTTAACTCAGAAAGGTGCTCCTCAGAAATTTTGATCCATATTGAGATGATAGCATCACACAGGTGCTGCAGATTTGTCAGCTACACATCCATGATGCTAATCTCCCATTCCACCACTTCCCGAAGATGCTCTACTGAACTAACACCTGATGACTGTGGAGGTCATCTGCCTTACTGTTGCCTTTCTATCACTTTGAACAAGTCTGGCTTTTTTCCTCTGACCTCTGGCATATATAAGGCATTTTTGCTCAGAGAACTACTGCTCATTTGATAGTTAAGCTTATACTGTCTGTAAACCCTAGAGAAGGCAGCGCATGAAACTCCCAGCAGATCAGCAGTTTCAGACTCAGTTTCTGACCATCTTTAAAGTCACTTAAATATATTCTCTTACCAATTTTGAGGCTCAGTTTCTTCGGAAGATCATCTTGACCATGTCTGCATAGCACAATGCATTGAGTTGCTTTCATGTATTTGGCTGATTAGATATTTGATTTGACGAGTAGTTGAACAGGTGTACCTAATGAAGTGGCCAGTGAGTGTACATGGACACCCAAATATCACAATCAAAATTATGATTTTGCTTTCTTGATATAACAACATCCACTCATCTGGGAAGGTTTTCCAAGACACTGGGATATGGCAGCTGGGAACCTACGGTGGATGGGGTTGTGAATTTCAGGTAATTACTTCTGAAACAGACCATTTATTTATTAACCTTCATAAGTTTGAAGGGGTACAGCCCAAACCATAGAAACCTGAACATTATTTACTTGAAGAACATTATTTACTTTTGGAGCAGAAATTGTAATCAAGCTAGAAACTGAAAACTGCATTGCTGTATTTTTTATTTTACGCATCCATTAGAAATAGTTCTCCACTGTAAGGGATATGGGTAGTTTTATAACAAAACCTTCCACCCA
>JAUZSU010185164.1:0-12351 GCA_034780255.1 Parotocinclus maculicauda
GGTATTTTGTGTAGAATTTTGAGGAAAGAGATTAATTTAATACAATTTGGTATAAGGCTGTAACGTAACAAAATGTGGAAAAAGTGAAGCGCAGTGAATACTTTCCGGATGCACTGTAGGAAATAGAAATGTACCCATCCCAAATTTTGATTTACGATTTTCTATACATATGTCTAGCCAATTCCAATTCAAAATGACAGCACACAGATCATTTCTGTTTAACTTTTATTTTGATGGAAACTTCTACCACTGCTCGCTTATGCCTGGCCCCGCACTCTCAGCAAAGTTAGCTTTATCACTTAATTATTCCACATATTCTGCAATTCCACATGATTAGTGAGGTGATGCTGTTTTAAATGTCTTATTATTGTTCAGAGTTCTTCCTCTGGTGTTTACTTTCCTCATGCATAATGCAAACAGCACTCACTCACTAAAGAACTAGAATGCTGAAGCCATGGCTACAACCTAAATAACACCAGATCACTACTCCCTTACTAATACTGCACTATATATCGGAAGAGCCTTTATAGTGCACTTTGAAACATAACTGAAATCTTACATCCTCATCATCAGCATGTGTCAGAACCAGTCTGTCTATCAGAACTGAATTGTTAATTCATGTTAGTGAAAGCAGGTTGTTTTCAGGTGTGGTTGTGTTTGTGTCGCTGACGCACGAAGCGCAGGTGTGCCTACCTATGACCGGCAACAGAATCGCTTAGATGAGACTGATAGGCCGATTACATTGCCCGCCAGAGTGCAGTAACTCCCTGAATCATTTATTTATTAGGAGACGATGCACCTCCAATAACTTTATCTTATTCTCATAAGATAAATTCTAAAAATCATTATCTAAAAATATATTTCGTTATTTATTTTAAATTCTAATACTAATTAAAATTTTATTATTGATTTGAATTGTATTACCAGTATTTACATATTCTTTACTATTACTACAATGTAATTATTTCAATTACCATCTAGGCCACCCAAGGAGGATGGGTCCCTTTTTGGGTCTTGGTCCTCGCAAGGTTTCTTCCTTTTTGATTAATTGTGAATATCAATGACTTTTTTGATCATCTCTTTAAGCTGTAGGTATTGAAATTGGCAGATTTGTTGCTCTGTATGGACATGACAGGATTAAACAGTTGGTGCAGATTTGTCAGCTGCATATGCATGATATGCAAAACTCCCGTTCAATTCGCTCCCATATCCCAAAGGCGCTCCACTGGATTGAAGTCTGTGATTGTGCCAAGGAAATATCCCCCACATAATTTCACCACCAGCAACCAGAACCATTAATACAAGGCAAGACGGATCCATGTTCATGTTTTTATACGTAATTCTGGCCCGACCATCTAAATGTTACAATAGGTATTACTAGTCTAGTAGAGTCTGTCTAGCACGATCAGCGATGAGACGTTCAAAGTCAATTCAATCACCTTTCTTCTCCATTCTGGGGCTTTCAGCTTCAGCAGGTCATCTTGACCATGTCTACTTTCCTAAATGCATTGAGTTTTTTCCATGAGATTTGCTCAAATGCATTAAAAAGGAAATGGCCAGTCGGCATAGACGTACTCGTATTATGTACAGTTTTTAAAGTAGAAAGCTTACATAAGTGCTGGGGTCCTGTAGGTTGTAGGGTCTAAGAAACTCCTCCACAGGCTCGCCTAGGTTGTGTTCCAGCAAACCACGTATCAGCTGGTACCTCTCCAGATCCAAGGAACAGTGCACAGATGACAAACTGCCATGAATGGACATGTCTGGGACTGCATGACTCAGCTCCCTACACACAATAAAAGAAAGACACAAAAACTGGTGAAACACTTAAACACATTTTTTTGCCGAAACCAAATTACAAACATACTGGGCTACAACCAAAAGGTTACTTTTGTTCTTGTGTTGTGAATTAAAACACAATATAAAATAAAATAGTACTGTTTTATTTGTATCATTTATAAATTTTGAAGCATTTGCTGAAAACAAAAGCAAGTGGAACGCTATCATGTTTTCTAGTTTTTCAAAACTATTCTCTTTTCTTTTAGTAGGTGTTTGCTGCAAGTGTTTGCTCATACTAGTTTTCTGTCATTAAGACAGGATTAAGATGTATTTCAGACAGTTTTCTTATTTCCATGCGAATGAAAGTAGTGGCAACAGAATAAGGGAACATTAAACGGTGCACACCTGTAATATCAGTTTGGTAATCAAACAAACTAACACCATCTTTAAAACTTACTTAAAAATAAAAGTTAAAAGCCCAAGTTATAGCTACTCCAACAGTAGAAATTATATTGATGGGATATAACAATTATCCACGACCATTGCGGTTTCAAAATATAAACGATATATCTGAATATCCCAGCAAGTAATGGGTGAAAGGGCCTATCTTTTAGGTTATATCCGAAACATGGCCACCATCTTAAAAGCCACCATATTTGATCAAGGGCAAGTTCATGCAGTAGATTAAAGCAGATAAGAATTGCCTCAAATCAGATTTGCAACATCTCTTGTGGTTCAAAAGTTATTTACAAAGAAAGTTCAAAACGTTTGTTGATTTTCACAGGTAGCTGATTTGATTTTAATAGAACTGACGATTCTAATGTCCGGGGAACACAGATGTCGTATCATATCTGCACACTTCAATGATCGACACCCAGGAAGACCACCAACATTTCATTTTGAAATCTCCCCTAACTTTTGTGAGCAGAATATATATATATATATATATATATATTGAAGTCCTTGGCTTACAATAAAGGCATTTTTCAATGGATTTGTCAGAATGTACTCCCAACATATATCGGACACTACATGCAGTTCTGGGGATATCCTGGGGAGTGTCTTATATATTGTGCTCTTACTTATCAAGGTTGCGTTCCACTTTAAGCTTGAGATGACAGCGCTCTTTCAACAGACTCCCTCCGGTCCTGCGCACTGAGTAAGAGGGAAACACCAGGTCTGTTTCCATGTGCTTTGTGCTACTGTCCCAGGGTTCACAGGGTAGCCGCTCTGCTGCAAATAAATCCATCTCCTGCAAGTCCACAGCAATGCAGTCGAGCAAACAGACGTGATCCTCTAAAATAAAAAGGAACACGAAGACCAGTACGTTATATAATGAAACTGTATACGTCATAAACCTTGTAGTGGTATGGTTACTAACCTGGGACTGAGAACTCTTCTGCATTAGGATTTCGTACCAGAGCAGGTGGGGGCCGGCCCAAACTGAAGCCAGGGGCTGCGCTGCTGGAGTTTTTCGTAAAGCCGTCTTCGCTGGCTTTACTGTTCGAAGGCTGTGCATTTTTCACACGGTCCTTTGGGAAAAGATAAGGGCAACAACAACTGTTTCACAACAAATGTATTCACAAAGTGCATAAATTATCTTACTTAAGCAACTATATTTAGCATTTAAGTGACAATCAGAGAAGTAACACTACTGTACCACTGCAAGCAAAAAACATGCAGAAAAACTCATTCAATTCTCAAAGTACAGCAGAGTGAGGTTTGTAAACATCACACAGTTCTCAGAGCAAATACAAAAGTATAAAAAAATAATATGAATTAAAACAGGTATGTGCCATTTAATGTCCATCTGAATAATGTCCGTTCACTTAAATGTCCGAGGCCTTAAAAATTGTTACAGGAAATAAAAATCTATCAGACTGTTTATCTAATTCACCTATGAACGATAAAAAAGTGACGCGACACCTGCTGACAGAAAAAGAGAATAGCAGTTTCTAAAAAAAAAAACAAAAAGAAAAACCAAGAAAGCCTGACACTCATTTTCGGTAAGTGCTTCGAGTTTAATAAAAGTTTCTACTAAAAGAATGATTACATTGTACATTACTTTACCAAAGTTTCATTTGTGTGTTTGTTTATTTGGATTTGATGGATCAGCATCAATGGTCATCTTAGAGACAGACATTGGGACTATATATATATATATATATATATATAAATCAATTTGGCTCGAAAGGAGTGTGTATATACCTATATATACAGTATATACTCAAAAACAATTAAAGGATATTATCCCCATAGGAAATATCCCCTAATTTTTGTGAACAGTGTATTTAAAAAATATGCAAAGTATCTTAACTACTACTGAACACTATGGTAATGTTTAACATCCAATTCGATCAACAGAACATAAGTGGACCTTAAACAGCATATAACTGTACGCAAAAGAAACCATAAGAATGTAAAAACATGGATTATTCTGTTATAGCTTATCATTCCAGACTCTATCAACTCTGAGCTTTTTCAACAGAACACATAAATGCATAGCATGTGTCATTAAACCTGCAAACGTTTTGTTCTTACCAGGGCTGTCAAACTATTAACTGGCATTAAACACACAAATTTCCTCATGTAAATCAAGTCAGTCAAATATCATTATTTTCGTATTTAACCTAAAAGGATAAAACTAAACGATTAAAATATCAACTTAATGCATTTATTATCTTGTAATTATTCAAGAAAACCCAATAGCACAAATACCAAATTTATGCTGTTTTATACAAAATATTCATATAATTAGGCATTTGTTTTAAGAATAATCGTGTCTAAGCTGTTACCTTGCGCACAGCCCATATGCAAATAAGTATCTAATTATCCATCTATCCGTTATCATTTGCTTAATCCACACAGGGTCGTGGATCAGATGGTGCACACCCCAAAACTCTGGTTAGGAACAACAATAGATGGGGCAGCAATACATCGTAGGGCATATACACACACAGTCATGGACACAGTCACGCACACAGTCACGCACTAAGGCCCACTTTTAGAGACACCAATGAACCCAAAACGCATGTCTATGGCCTGTGGGAGGAAACCGGAGTAGCCGGAGCAAACCCACGCAGACAGAGGGCAGACATACAGACAGTGAGGCAGTGGTGCTACCCACCGAGCCACTGTGCTGCCCATTATCAGATTATTACAGGCAAAGAAAAATAATTAATAAAGAATACTGAAGTTCAAATATTAAGGCATCAACTTTGACAGCCCTAGTAATTACTAAATAAATCGAATGCAGAAATATATGGAAGAACAAGGATATCATTGTTTTAAGTGTGCACAAAACCAAGAGTATGTTATTCCCAAAAAACAGTGTTTAAATGAAAAATCTGTATAATTTATATTTGACACTGGGCAGGTTTCAGCTATGCTTGTCAGCCAGATTAACTAACAAAAAATGCTCCCTTTGTTATATTTTACAAAACATATGTACATTTTATAACTCTCTTAGCAATTCAACACTTATTATTAGTTACAAGGTGATTTCATTTCATTTTATCAATCATTTTCTGTTCTTTACACAACCAATAAAATAAATATAACAGGAAAGAGAAATGAAAGAGAAATCTTGAAATCATCAAATAATAATACCTTATAGTGGGAGGGATCCTTGTATGAATTAGCATGCAAAATTAAATTCTTCAAAAACAAATTACGATATTGTAATATTAGTCCTTTATGAAAATATATAAAAATATACAGTTGAAGTCAAAAGGCTGAAAAGTCATGTTCCACTAGTGAAAACGATTCATACTGCAGCAGATCCAAAACACTTTAAATCTGTGCTGGAGCTACTTTATGCAGGGCTGTGTGATACGTATCCTCTGCAATATTATCTTCATTATTGTTTTAATGATGTGCGAGCTGACACTATGAAGTATGTCAATCACTTTGTCTTTATTCCAAACCGTATCTGAAATCGGTTGCTGGTAAAGACAGCTTGACAACTAACTTATTTAACGATGCAAACTAACCACCAAGCACAATATGAAGATCATGATAAACATCATATAAGCTCATCATAAACTTTATATAAGATCATGATAAACTTTATATAACATCATGATAAACTTTATATAAGATAATGATAAACTTTATATAAGATAATGATAAACTTTGGAAGTCCGCTTTCCCTGGCAAACCTGAACTACCCAGAGGACCAGTACAAAAACACTGCAATCCTTAGTGGAATCATTCTGCAAAAAAGTGCCTTTGCAAAAAAAAAGAAAAAAAAACATGCAACAGATCTTAAGACATACCAAATGCTGTCACCAATTACACCGCAAAAGACATTGTGAGAATTCAGGTGGTTGAGAGAGATGGATTCCAATAACTTTCGAATACTTTAGACCCAAGACATACACTGCCGTCTAATTATCATTATTAATAAAATCCCAGAAAATATCAAGCATATATATGTTTTTCCAAATAGTATACAAAGTAAGTTTAAAAAAAAGATCAGAATACAGAAGGTCAAGGAAATATTTGTACAGTCAATTTTCCCAAATCGTCCCGCCTTTCCACATAAGCTATAGTTATGATTTCATATCTTCCTAACTTGTCCCTGCCTTCCACAAAACTATAGCTCATCTGATTGGATGTTGTCTCTGCCAAACAAGTCTCTGTCTTGTTTTTATCAGTTGACAAAAGGGTCAATTTATTTCGTCCTAGATTTTGCTGTTTTTAATTCATTTCAATTTAGCCATCGTCTTATTTTTGTTACGAAAAATTCTTGTTGACAAAAACTATGACAAAAATCATTCGTCAACAATATTAACACTGGCAACGACGCAAAGAACAACAAAAAACGTTGATTAAGTTCGAGAAAAATGCTAAAGAGAAACATTTCACAAGTGGTCTCAGACTTTCTCAGACTCAGGTCCCCAATGTACATTTTACTTTCATTTTAACAAGATCACGAAAACCAACAGGGGAGAACATAAAACTGTGTTAAACATACACAACAAATAATGACATTTCCATTAGAAAGCCTGCACCAGTTAGGAACCATGCACAGAGATGGGAATACATCCATGAAGCTCTTCCATTAAAGCTTTTATCAGCTGAAATCTACCACTATCCCTCTTACTGTATGACATAATCTTACAAAGCAGAAACCTAAAGGCTTCCTCGTGCTGACTAAAGCAGAGGAAAATGCTCCTTAGATGCACCCCACAGATACAGTATGGTAGAATTGCTGGACTCACCAGAGAAGGGAAAAAGGTATGTGCCATGGTAAGTTTCTCTACCTTGTCTTTGAGAGAAAAAGTGCCATGGGCGCCTGCATGCAGGAAGCTGTTTCGCACTCTGAGCTGGCCCAGGTTGGCCACTATGAGGCGCTTTGAATGGGAGCTTTCCGGGATCAGGAGGACAGGAGCCCCAGCCTCAATGTCCAACAGGACTCGTGAAGCTCGCTGTGGACACTCCCTAACCTTTAAAAAAAAAAAGGAAATATACATTATTAATAAACATTTTAATCTTTTCAGTTACCTTATTACTGTGAAAGCCATTTAATCAGGCTTTATTTAATTTATAAAATACCACACTCAAAAAAAGTAATCTGCATATTAAATTACTTTATAACATATTGTTTGGTATTTAGCTAAATATTTAAATGTCCTGAAACGAGAAAAGGAGTCAAAATGGAAAAAGGGGGAAAAGGAAGCCAAGAGAAAAGGAAAAAGCTAAAGATACTCAGAGGGGGCTCTAAGGAAAAATGTTGGGGAACCACTGTTTAAAATTTACTATTATTATTATTTGAAAGTACAACAAGTAAATCAGTTAAATAGGTAATGTGTGCCACACATTAGCAATTTCCTAGCCCTCAGAACCCTGACCTGGGTTTGAATCTCTGTGTTTTTCTTCTGGGCCAGGTAATGCACAGGTGGATAACTGGCCATATCTGAGGGAGGGGACAACAGACCGTACAGCAGTGGCCCTTACCGAGCAGTGGCCCTTAACTGAAAAGCTTGCTTCCTGTCCAGCAAGTGTATTTGTCTGTGGGTTCTGTTTCTCAGGACAGCCTCAGAAGTAAGGAAAAACAACCTGGCAATCCCTGTAGTTTATAATGTTACATATCTTATTACAATGCTACATATAAATGTTATAAGGGTCCCTCTGCCTTTGGAAAAAAAATAGACAATATTACTTTCTCTATACAATTATTTTGACATTATTATGATCTTAATTTGCCAAAAAGCCTAACAGGTCTACTTTTCTTCAATATAAGCATGGACCTCAGTCCCTGTAAAGGTTCTAGTATTCTATAGTGAACTCCGGACATTATGCATGCGTGTGTGTTTAGTTTATGGTATGCCTCCAAATTAGTATGCAGGCATGGAGGTGGCATCTAATAGTGGGCTGAGAGACCTCTCTGACTCTCCTATCCATCCTCTTCACTGTGTGTGTAGACAAATTACACATGCAGCCCCTTATATAATGAATACATGCCTTTTCAGGATAGTAGCTATTTTTATAACCATTTCTCAGTTTTATGAAGGTCAAGACTTTGGTCGCATGCAAATTTTGTTTTCCCCAGCCTAGTTTTGGTAAATGAGCAAATGCACCCTGTCACCTCCTAATTATATATTCTGTATATATCTCAGTATAACTGCATATGAAATACAGTGTATGAAAAAACATGGATGACTGCTAAAGAGTTCCCGAACACACAGAGGAACTTATAAATATAAATCATAACGGTAAAAGTTTGACTTGAACAGATAAAGGTTATATATAATCGGCCATTGGTCAGCCTGCTCCCTAGATAAAGTCCTTGGCATCAACCCCTAAAATAAAACTCATATTGGCCAACCAATATTCAATATAATCTAATTCAACATGGACAACTACTAGTCTCATGGTCCTTGCTGTGAAGCATGTGATCAGATTGTACTCGATCAGTAACTCAGTGTCATCTGTCCAAAGATCAACATTAAAAAACAAGAAATATAAAACGCCTACTTACAGCCTGGCCCTCCACTGCTGCTCTTTGCCTGCCCAGAACATCCTGTAGCTGGGTGAAATGCTGGATGAAAGACACAACCTCAGTCTGGAAGCGTTGCGTGTGTACATACTGCACCGAAGCCATCTTCAGAGACACTTTCATATCATACTCTCGTTCCAAGGAAGGATCAGCTTCTCCATACCTGCACAAAGAGGACAGTCACTTTCTACTTACAAACTGCTGTGAAGTTCCAAGATATATATGATTTGGTTAGGCATAGTTCCGTACTTCCGTATGTTGAAAATGAGTGCCTCTCCACCACGTGTTGTGAAGCGTTCCCTATACAGGTCTCCATGTGGGGTCAGGTCACTTAGTGATAAACTGCCAAGGCACCCATGCAATTCAAGATCTCCATCTAAAATAATCAAATGCAAAATTGTCATATAAAGAACACTGGTAAGTTTAATGTAAACTGTAAATGGACTTTCAGTTTAGTTTAACTTACCAATCATTTCCAGGTGAGTATGCAATTTGGAGACGCTAGCCTTAGCCAATTCATTTGCCTTCTTATTCAGCACCAGAGACAGAGAATGAACCTGAGAAAAGTAGGGATGAAAATCTTTAGATTTAAGTTTATATTCAAACATAACATCATACAGGGGTGTGTGATATGTACAGTCTCTGATAACTTAATTTTTGCTTTAGTGACATGAGAGTTGGCATTATCGATTTTGTCATCCACCACAAAAAACGGTCAAAAACACGCATTAAGAGTTCACGAATCATGTTGCCAGGTAGGATAGACACACAGCACATGTGCACTGAGTACATGCAACATGCAACGGCAACAAATCAAGCAAGAACGACATGACTGGTGTTACGAGTAAACAAAATGCAACAGGAGAAAAAATACAGACACCACCAGACTCACAATATATGTCATTATATTTATTCTGCAATCTACAATCAGCAATTTAATTTCTGTTAAAGACAACTCAACAACTAATTTATTTCACCATGTGTAATCTACCGCTGTGCAGAATATGAAGTTTATTACAAACTTCAGCTGTCCATGACAGGCTTAAAACAGAAAAGGTACCAGCACAAAAACAAACTTAGCAAACCTTGGCAAAATCAATCTGCAAAAAAGTGCCTTACGACCAAAAAAGCAACAGATGGCTGTCAAACGTTACATCACGGAAGACAAGGTACCAAATTAGGCGGTTGAGAGATGGGTTCAAACAACCATTAAATACTTTAGATCCAATAAATACACTGCCAAAGTAACGTGTAATTATTGACAAAACCCCAGAAAAAAAATCAAGATAAAATTTTCTGTCAAGATTACACACCCCTAACATCAGACTACTGTTAAGTAGGCCTACTTCTGTACCTTCAAATCAAGCTTAGTGTTGACCTTCTCCTCCAGATCTTCCTCACTGATCTCAATAGACACGTCTGTTAAATCAGGAAGATCCCCTGTGTTGTGAAGAGGATGTCCAGGAATAGACTGAGGACTAGGAACAGGCACTTTCACAGCATGGTTATTTGCAGTAGAGCCAATGCCGAAGAAGTCAAGGATGACAACCCATGTTTGCAGCGTGATGAGAACATCCAAACAGTTAAAGTCTACATCTACACTACGACTAATACCACCATAGCGTTTATTAAACTCTGGATGCCGTCTGTCCACCAGAAGCACATTTATGTGGACCAAAGAGTCATCCAAGTCCGGCAGAGGGAAAGGAGATGGGGTATTACGAGAAGGTGAGGGAGGAGGTGTGCTGGGGCATTCTGGGCCCTTTTTGCTTTTCTTACTGGTTGATGAAGGTGTACTGGGGTGCCTCTGATAAAACTGGAATACATTTTGCGCCTCCTCCATTTGAGCTGGCAGTGAACGGGGCATTTCTGGAAACATTGCGTTGGATGAAGATGGACATGACTGGGAGAGGTATTCTTTAGAGCTGAAGGTAGATGGTTTGGGTGCACCTCTTGAAACCATTAGATGCTTGTGCTTTGATTCAGGATTTTGCTCCAAAAGGTCTTCCATGAGCAAAGAGCGCAGTGCCAGCTGGACTGACAGAGAGTAAGGATGGTCCTTGTTAAAGTCTCCTTCCAGGTCCTGAAACCGAAGTCTGACCAGGTCCTGAGATCCTTGGCTAAGATCTGCACTCAGTTGAACCTGAAGTTCTGACACATTGAAATTGGCTCTGACATGGGTAAAAGTGGGGGGCTGCACAGAAGTGCTGTAAGTCCTCAGGGGACGTGAGTTAGAGAGAGATGACGACATTGAGGTGTAAGAAAAGCCTGTAAGAGGAGGGTCCCGGGCAAACAAACCACCCTGCGGATTAGGGAAGCAGTGTGGTTTGGTAGAGGACGGTGTAGGGGGTGGGGGTGTAGGAGGATGCCTGGCAGTTACTTTCTGATCCTCAATCAAAGAAAGGTTATCTAGAGTTTGAAGGACCTGTTCATATACAGGCTTACAAAGGAAAACCTAAAAGAAATAACACACAGAAGAAAATGTCATAGCAAGTTAATTATAACATTACTGTACCAATAAACAATAAAAGTACAGGTAACACAATGGTACAGGTATGCCCCATTTAACAACCATCCACTCAGCAACCGTTCACGTCAACAACATGAGATGCACCAATTGATCAAGGCGATCCGTTTTGTGTCGTTCATATTTAGGAACAAATGAAAAACATACTGATTTCACTAGCATCTTTTCAAATTTCATTTCTGCTTTAAACACAGTGCAGCTTTAAACTGTGTTTTTTGATGAGAATATGTGGAATTTGATAGTTTAGAGCCAGACACAAGCCACCAGCTGCTGTTACCTTTCTTTATCAGCAAAGAAGTTTCCATTAAAAGAAAAGTTAATAAAAAATGATTATGGTATACCTGTACTCTCACCTCTAGCTATATAAACTGGTTCACATTTATTTGGTGAATCTGAAAAGTTTCATCGAGCTGATCCATTGTGTTGTACATAATACAGTCAGTACAATCAATGCATGTTTGGCCTGAAACAAGAGTATCAGGTCCACCCTCTTTGCTGTTATGGCTATAAACTAAACAGTGTCGTAAGAGGCATGACCCACACTGGGTCGTGGGCCAGCTGGTGTTCACCAGGCAACTCTGGGCACAAGGGCAGGAACAACCCTAGATGGGGCGCCAATCCATCGTAGGGTGCACACACGCACACACACACACACATTAAGGGTCACTTTAGAGACACCAATTAACGTAACACGCATGTCATTGGACTGTGGGAGGAAACTGGAGTACCCGGAGTAAACCCATGCAGACACAGGGAGAACATGCAGACTTCCACGCAGAAAGGACCCAGGCCGCTCCACCCTGGGATAGAACCCGGTACCTTCTTGCTATGAGGCAGCGGTGCTACCCACCGTGCCACCGTGCCACCATGCCACCGTGCGGAAGAGGGCATATTATTAATAATTATTGTGAATCTCCATAACTTATAAAAAGTTTAGCATGTACAGTCGAATCTGGTTAATCGGACCCCATCGGCACGCGATCGTTTTGGTCCTAATAACCGGCTGGTCCGATTAAACGAACATGCCCTATGTTACAAGACGGGA
>JAUZSU010185175.1:0-12350 GCA_034780255.1 Parotocinclus maculicauda
AATAGTAAGGTTTTATATTCTATGCGAAACTTAACTGGGAGCCAGTGCAGTGTGGATAGGACTGGGGTAATGTGATCGAATTTTTTACTTCTAAGGACTCTGGCTGCAGCATTTTGAACTAACAGTTAAGCTTCAGGATGTAAAAAGGATTTAATAATGCCACCTTGTTACCTGAATCCAAAGTGTACTGTCAGCGACGATTCCTGCTTAGATTCCCAGCATGACGCCCCTTTCTGATGTAGCCCGCTTGCTCTTCTGTGCAGAGAATTAATTGTAGTCTTTTATGATCCGCTAATTACAAAGGTCATTAGTGCAGTACCAGTTAATATTTGTGTAATGGTGTAGCACAGTACCCTGTGAATTCAGAGTATGTTTGGGGCCTTTGGGTATGGTTGGTTTCAGGATATTGATGCTGCTAATTGTGTAGTATGTACAGTCAGCTCCAGAATGATTGCCAGTCTTAATTAGGTTCTCCTAGCAAAGACCATTACTGTCTCCACAATGGTTAATCACTGTTTTTGTCGTTTTTAAAATCGCTCGCTATATTCATTTACATTTAGCAGATACTGTTGTCCAGATTGGTTAAACACCTTGCTCATAGACAGGCAGTTATGCAGAGCTGGGACTTTAACCACGACACCGTTACAAGCAACAGAATAATGAGAGTAATAAATCATTTTGGACGTGGCCTCATCGGACTTTGCCCGTTACCTCGTACAGCAGACGCATTGCGTAAACATGCAAAACCTTTTTAAAAAATGAATGCTTAGCATTAAAAGTGCTGCGTTTTGAACGCCAATCACCCGCACATGCTTTGTATGGAACGAGCTCGTTTTGAATTGTGCAGGCATGTGTGATTTCTCAAACCATCATGGTGAATGATGAATATTCCTTGTTAGCTCAGTTGCATTATTTGTGCACTACGTATTAAAGTGGATTCTTTGATTGGTGAAGGTATTTATTTTGGACAAAACCTACAGGGTGCCCTCAGTGCTCCATAAAATGAACAGGACACAGTTTCAGACACAGCAGTTCATGTCAAAAGTCAAATGTGAGCATTAGAGTTGATGTTCTAGCAAAGGTAACAGTAATTGATGCTTTGGTTTCAGCATCAGTTACTGTGCTTGATAACATGGTAAGTGTTAACTTGAGCTTAAGCTCACAAGTCACATGATCTCCTGTGGCTCTTTAATCACTTATCTAGCGGAGTATTTTCAAAAAGCAGCTCTATGATGAAGAGAACAGTACTTGGAGTCAGGAAGTGTGAATGTTACATCACAAATGTTCTCTTCAACTGTACAAAATCTGTCATTGATAAAATGCCTTCTGTCTTCTCCCTTATATTTATAATTATACATACTGTACTATAATAGAATAATGGCCTAAGGCTTTTGTACGTCCAAATGTATAACCCCCCACCAACACACACACCGCACCCCATTCTTCCATTAAATTGGGAAACCCAATCAGTACGAGCTGTTTGAGCTATTAGTGAGAGCTGATGATGCTGTGTTGCTTTGTAAGCAATATTTTCATCAAGCATTATGAAAAAAACTTAGTGCTTGTGTTTGCAAAAGCAAGAAAACACGCACTAAATGGGTCAAAGATTTTACTGAAAGTTTTTCTAGGGTAGGTTGGATTTGTTACATGTTTTGGTGTGGGCTTTCCCTAATGGACATCCAAGACTTTTTACCCGAAAGGTTAAACCCATCTTTCTCAAGGATGCCAGTAATTCCAGAGCTGACTGTAAGTTTGCAGAATGGTGTAGTCCTGCCTGTCTTAGACTTCTCCATGGCACTTCACTGCGGTGGGATTATGGATCAGAAGCAGTTTCTGAAAGATTTATAGCTGCTCTAAAGTGGACTCTGTTCTAAACGATCGAAGTCATTTCATGAAGAGGTTTTGCTGTAACTGTGCCAAGAGAGGTGAAAGACGGCCTAGCTTAAAGACGTGTGCTGTTATGAGCGGCTGATTGGTGGCGTTGGGGGAAGGGGCATATTTGTAAGCTCTCATGGAGACCCAGAGAGTACAAGGTATTTATACTGCTCTGCTCATGATGTATTCCGGACCGTATCTCCGATGCTTTTAGTGTCATGCGAGCCGGGTCGTAGCAAAACAGTCCTGCTTATCTCATACAGAGAAATTGGTAGATCTGCTGATATCATTAGTCACCATCAGTTATATCATTAAATATATTTGCATAATACTGTGCAGGTTCCACTTAAGTTTGGAGTCCAGTTAAGACGTGGACTCCACAAGATATCTCAAGGTGCCAGGTACCACAAGATCTTTCAAGTCCTGGTAGTGGAAGTTGGGGTCTCCATGGAGGTCAGGTCAACAGATTAAACTCTATGCTCTTTAGACCTTTCCTGAATGTTTTAGCAGTATGACTGTTATCCTTTGAGTATATTCAGATTTTTCTTTCGTGCTTTAATACTTCTAGCGCAGCACTGTGGAAATGGACATGGAACAGTCATAACACTGAACCCACTGATGGGTGATGGGAATAACTTTGACTGTGTAAAGCTCTGGGCAATGTTATGCTAGGAAACCTTGAGTCCTGGCATTCATGTGGGTGTTATTTATTTACTCAACCTAAACATTTTTATAGACCACCAGGATAAAGTGTGGTATCTTGATATTTCTAGGATTTTGCCATTAAAGATATACTTATCTAAATATAAATTAGGGGATACTTGTCCCCTCACGTAATATCCCTTTTTTTGTGAGCAGTGTAATTAGATGATACATTCTGAGCACATATCTTGTCTTGCCATCTGTTGCTTGTTTTGTGATAAGGCCCTTTTTTTGCAAAGCAATTCTGCTAAGGTTTAATTGTGTCGTTGTGATATGTGGTATCTTGGCTGGTTTCAGCCTGTTTTGAAAAGCTGATCTACGAAATTTGTCATAAGCTTCATATTCTGGATGGTGGTTAGGTCACAGAGGGATAGCTGTCGAATTGTTTTTATTGGCAACCGATTCCCAACATAGTTTTCAGATTTCTGTCCAAATTTGATGATGTAGGCTGTGAGGCTGGTGGTGTCTGTATTTTGTCTCCCCTTAATACTCTCTGGCTTTCAGGTGAGAAAGCAGTACATGACATAGGAAGTCATGTGTCGGGAGTGTTGAGTCCTGGGAAATGTAGTGAGGAAAAGCAGTAGGCGCATAGAATAATAATAGTTTGTTTTCCCATGCAATACATTTTGTTGATCAGTTAAATAAGATGTTATATACTGTATTATAAAATATTCTCAATGGTTATGGTTTTACCCATCTGTAGTTTATACCAAGTGTTTTAAACGTGTTTAATGTATGCTACGCACAACAGAACTCTCCAGCACTCGACAGTATGTGATGTGGGGGAAAAAAAACCGCAACCAAAAATTTACATTTTATAAAATAAAAACCGGTTTGTAAACAGAATATTTCTGTTTGTAATTGTCTGTTTTGAGTTTATTATTCTTGAAGTATCCGTTTTCGCTTTCTTTGCGTTTATCTCCATTGCGCTTCTCAAAGTCTTACTTTCGCTCTGAAAATTTCAGCACTCTGACTCTAAACCTCATTATTAAAAGTTATAATCGTTAAAAGTAGCTGATATGAGAAAACACAAACACACAGCTGCCCTGTGTTTATCACCGACCATTTTCCAATCAGGGTAAAAGAGTGGCGTTCTCTCGCTAACGTAGCGGGACTTAACTCTAGCCAATGATTGCCTAGATCCCTCCCCACCGTCAATTCGGGTCTTGAAGTCAAAAGTGAGAAACTTTTTGAAGCAAAAGCGATACTGAGAGAAGCGTGACCGAGAAAAGGCTCAAAGAAAGCGAAAAGGGATACTTTTTAAACTCAAAATGGACGTTACAGAGCTCAGTTAGTGATGCTAATGTTTAAGTTCTTGTGTAAGATTAGAAGCTGGTCTACATGTTCAGATGCAAGTGTGCTCGATTATCCATTATTGACTTTGGTTAATCGATTCAGAATCGTTAACGTTCGAATCGTGATGCAGCAAAAATGTCTTTACCCCATATATATATATATAAACACACACACACACACACACACCCCATATTATAATGTAATAACTCCTCGATTTGGGATACATTTGTTGGAATGTATTCCAATAAATCAGGGAGTATCTGTAAATGGACTTACAATAATGAAATAATTAATTTGATCTGCTCTATTAATTAAGTTCGTTCAAACATTTGTTTTTAGCTGGCTGGACTAATAACTTGCTTATTAACCCTGCTGCATTGGAGGAAACGTTAGTGAAAACATTGAGGAAGTGATAATCTTCCTTTAATGTCTAGTGCATTTTTTTGAGAAACGTTACTATATGTTTCTTATGCAGAATACTGGGAGTTGTATTTTCTGCCACTGTGTTCTGGTGTATTGCACCAAGAAGGCTTTTAACACTGTAACCCCCAAATCCCTTTCCAATATATTTTAGAAATGCAGCAATTCTGAAGAGGAAGAGTTTATTTTAGACTTTATTCTCCCAAGACTGTTTTTTCTTCAACTCTAGTTTGAACCTCTTCCAGTTTGGTTGTCTGTGTATGAGGATGAAAATGAAATATTACAATTGCATTTAAGGTTAAAATTGTTCTTGTAGTATCTGTATTTGGACAGATTGATTTTTAGAAAATGATTTGCCCTGCTGCTCAGAAACTCCGCTGTGTACACAGTGCGTTTACAAAGAACCTGAGCTGCAATTCAGGAGTCAATTTTTGGGCAGAAGCGTAGATAAACCATTGTGTTTTGTGTCTAAGGTGAAACTAAAGTTGAACTCTAGCTTTCGTGTTAGTCACAGCTGTTGTACGTATGAGACTTTTGTACACGCCAAAGGCAGTGCTGCTTTTAACAAATTAATCACAGTACAGAGCCTTGTAATTATGCTCTTATCAGTCTGTGAGTAAGAGAGAGAGAGAGAGAGAGAGAGAGAGAGAGAGAGAGAGAGAGAGAGAGGGAGAGGGTGAGTGTGATCTTGCAGGGTTAAGCTGCTGCACAGTGTACGTGATCATTATAACTGTTTATCTCACTGATTGTCTTCATCTAATCCTTCATGGTTCCTGTCAGCTGCAGGCAGGACCAGATTGTCCATCTACTCCATTAGTCTCATTTCAACCATGACGTGCTAATGATGGTGTCCTACATTAGTCACGGCATAAATTATTTCTTAGTTTTCTACTAATCAACATTAGCCTAATTAATCATGTCATGCACTTACATTTAAAGTATTTAGCAGATTCCCTTATCCAGAGCAGAGCTGTTTAAGGGTAAGGGTCTTAAACATGCTCCTAACAATGACAGAGCTGGAATACAAAAGTACTGCTCACAAAACTAAGGAGATGTTTGATATAATTTGGAAGTATCCCCCAATTTATGTGAGCGGTATAGTTCAGAAACCGAAGCCGAGTCACACGGTCTACTCTTTTCAATTCAATTTTATTTATATAGAGCTTTTTACAATGGTGCATTGCCTCAAAGCAGCTTTACAATCTTATTACTTAAAATCCCAATTCCAAGTGGAGCAAGCCTAGGGAGACAGGGGCAAGGAAAAACTCCCTGAAAGTGGTAGGAAGAAACTTCGGGAGGACCAAGACTCAACAGGGGACCTGTCCTCCATGGGTGGCCTACTCTTGTAATGTGTAATGGTTATACATTCATTCATTCTCTTCCACTTGATCCACACGGAGTCGCGGGCCAGCCGGCGCCCACCCGGCAACTCTGGAAGCAAGGGCTGGAACAACGGGGCGCCAATTTAACATAGGGCGCACACAGACACACACTAAAGGCCACTTTAGAGACACCAAATTAAGGGTGCTAACCACAAAGCCACCGTGCTGCCCGTGTAATGGTTATTTGCTGGTAAATTGTTACGCATGAGCTGAAATCCTGAAACAATTAAAGCGGATTATCTCACATTCAGCAGAGATCAAACTTTCCAAGGCAAGAGTACAGTGTTACATCGGATCTCGCCATTAAATCGTTCCAGAAGGCTTATGGCGCTCTGAAAACGATGAGTACCGAATTAATATTTCCCATAAGGAATATTGTTAATTGAATGAATCCTTCCAGATCCCCAAAAAATCCACACTGTGTAAGAATATGAAGAATATGAAAGAATGGAGTTGCATTGTACATTGTCTAATTTGCAGAGGGAATTAGTTCTGATAAATTCTTCACAAGTTATGTGTCTGAGTTCAATATAGTATATACTGGATCATAGCAGAGCCTTTAAAATAAAATCTTAAACATATAAAGCTTATGTTACCTTAACAAGCGTTAAAATCTTATGTAATTTAGTGAGAACTGGATTGAAAGTGAAAACAAAGCACTTACTCTATTCGTGAACTCTGGGTACTAGCCTAGCTACAAAACTAAATTCTATCCTGTGATTTAGTTCCTAATTTTCTTTTGGTTGGCTGTTAACCTTGTTAGGACCCATGATGAATTATTTGCACTGAGAATACAGTATTATGTAAATTAAAAAAAAAACAAGAAAAAACACAGACAGGAGAGATCAGTATTGGACTCTTATAAATCTGAATCACTCTCTGAATCATATCAGCTCACACATCATTAAAACAATTCAAATATTATTCTACACGGTATACAGCACATCACACACCCTTACAAGGTACAAGAAACCCAAGCTGTAAATGTTAATGTCTGATGGTTTTGCTCAAGGTCACAACAGTGGCATTTTTTTACAGAGCCAGGACTTGAACCCTAGACCTCTCGGTCAGTAGTTCATAACCACTGGGCCAGTACTGTAATGTGACTGATTACCATGATGAAAAGATACCTGCTGTATCGGGTATATTTGAACAGAGGAAGATATAAATGGAGGCTCCTTATCTGCGACCTTGAACTCGTCCCTGGAAGCTTGATGTTAGAGTTAAGCTTCTCACAGATTGCAGTGCACGTGATCACAGCTGTTTATCTGTGGATCCGTGATTGTCTTTACCCAATCCTATGCATTATTTCTGTTTGTTTAGATGAGACACAGCATGAAAAATTTTAGAGGTTTAGCATTAGCCTAATTAATCAAAAATGGAAAATGTATTTTCATTTAGCATTTACAGAATTTTACAAATGAGCATAGCAGGTCAGGGTTCCTTGGTCTTACTCCAGGAATTTAGCCAAACGACTTCGAATGCCATCCCAAAATTTATAAAAGCACCCAAGTTCAATCTATCAACAAAGGTTTAAGTCTGTATGCAGGCCAGAGTCGAAACCCTGTTATGATGCAGCTGAAGAGCTGCCTGGATGAACTCATACCCTTCTTATACGTGACTCGTTTTAGGGGGAAAAAAAAGAAGTTTAATGAGCCCTGTATCTGCTATTTCTTGTAAGAGCAAGGTAAAAACAACCCTAGACCAGGGTGCCAGTCGATCATATGGCACACACACACACTAAGTGGCACCCATTGGAAACACCCATTAACCTAACACACTTGGAATGTAGGAGGGAACCAGAGTACTAAAAAAAACGTGAATTCCTCACAGGCAGAGCCCAGGTTCAGGTTCGAACCAGGCCTCTCGGAGCTGTGAGGCTTATTTTAGACTCACTCGCCAATATTTTAGTCTTGTTAGCCTAATATTGTGCAACTGGGGAATTTTGACCTCTATGTTTTTGATCACTTTTACTCTCTTGTTGCAGCCTGACTGGTTGTTGCAGCATGATTTGGCTGTGTAGACATGACCATGATGAGCTAAAAATATCAGAATGGAGAGGAACGGTGATTTAAGGGACTTTGAATGTGGTATGGTTGTTAATGGTCTAAGTATTTAAGAACCTGTTGATGTACTGTGTTTGCTGGTTCGAGCTAATTGAAAGGCAACAAGAACTCAAGCAAAAACTAGTCAGAACTTACAACCATGGTATTGACGTGTCAAACTTTGAAGCCGATGGGCTACTCAAACTGAAGACCACACCAGTCGGTACTCCTGCCAGCTAAGAAAAGGAAACTGGGACTACAAATCACATGGGATCACCAAAATTGAACAGTAGAAAAGTAGAAAAACCTTAAATTTTGTCCAAGATTTAAGGCAGTTTTGAAAGTGAAAGGGGTTCGAACCCGGCTCTAGCAAGGTGTACCAAATAAAGTATTTCTCACATCACTTTTGTAATGCCATTTATATTGACATGTAAGTCAGTTATATAGTGGGTTAGATAATAAAGCAGGATTTTCCCTAGCGCGTTTGAGGAACGTTTGCATGAAGTCTCCAGGCCTGAGACTGAGAACAATCTTTGTCGTATCATAACCAGAAGTTATTCTTTGGTCACTTAATATTTTCTTCACGCCAGCCCATGAAGTCAGTGTTCACCAAGTCAGTATTTCCTGAACATCTCTCAGTATAGAGGTGGAACTGACAGACGCGTGATACCAGCCACATTCTCTTTCTGAAACATCATCCCAGCACAATTGTTGTCAAAAGAAAAGCTGAGCTGCTAATTACACAGTTACAGCTTTGATAAGAATATGCGTCCTTCTCTCCTCGCCTCAGTCTAAGTGCTGGAGAGCAGCTTAGCACAGCTCACTTTCATGTAGCAGGATGACTTTTCTGAGGGAGGAAAGATGTTTCATCCTCATTTTAGTCTTCTTTTGTCATCTCGTTGTTTGTTCTCGTCATATGCCCGTGGCTTTACTTTAATACGTGGCACAGGCACGGTGGAATTTTGGGGTTCAAAAGCCCTAATCGCCTGTGTAAAGTCTCGTAAAGCCTGTAATCGGTGGGTATTTTTTAAGCTAAAAACGTGCTTTGCTCTGGGGCTGTTGTGAGTATGAACATTTCAGATTTGTAGCCACTTTCATCCCATGTGACTTATAACCAATTAGCTCTGAACCGGTAAGAGGTCTGGTTCTGCTTGTAATTGATTTTCTTTCATACAGTATTTACCCTTAAAGGTTTACCCTGCGTGCGTCTGCTAGCTTTTAGTGTTTCTGTACAACCTTACTTTTCACTTAGGCATATGAATATATGGCATTTCCAAGCAGAAATTCATTTCTAGTCGCTGTTTTTTGTTGTTGGATTTTTTAAATAGAAAAATAAATCAAACCATGCGTGCTCTTCTGTACATTGTACATACTGTATATTGCTAATTTCTTGCAGGAACACAAATAAAAAGAGCAAGATACATTATAAAACCTTCCTAAAAGCCGTAATTCATCTTTGCACCAAATTGGACTTTCTTTGCAACTTTTACCACTAGCTTCTCTAAACCAACAAGTTTTCTCGGTAAGATAAAACCCAATGCTGTCTTTATATTTGTTACCCTTTCTAAGAGTGTAAAATTGAGTTCTTTCCACATCCTGTCATATACTGTAGATGTGTTTTGGTGAAAGTAAAAGCCTAATTAAAATAAGCATTACTGTGTAAAAGTCTTAGGCATTCTGTATTTATCAGTTTGTATTATCCTTATTTTTTTTAATTAGCTTTGCACTTTAGTTCTACAATTACAGACCATAGTTTATCATTTTCTCAGCTCTGCGGAGACTGATGTGGTGGTGTGTGTTAGTGTGTTTTGCTGGTCCGTTTGGATCAGCCACAGCAGTGCTGCTGGAGTATTAATCACTTCAGTGAACTGAAAATGTGGACCAATCAAAAATGTCCAGCCACCAGCATCCTGCAGGCGGCACTGATGAACGATTAGAGACCTGTTAAGAACAGGGTGGATCAATAAGGTACCGTAACTGTCTCTAATAAAGTGGACCGTGAGTGAACAGTGTATTAAAACTCTTGCAGCACTGCTGTGGCTGATCCCATACAGGCAAAACACACATTAAGCTATTATATAACTACAAATTATTAATATAAATATATGCTTTGTAAATTGAAAATATTAGACCGTCTAAGACTTTTGCACAGTACTATAAGGCACAGTGCCTCACCTTCACAGCTCTTAAACCAAACACGGCTAGGAAACATCTGATTGTAGATAAGCTGATCCCACTGCTTTGATCAGATCATGCAGATTTATTCTTGACATGAGAAGAACGAGACCTTTTTGAGTCGATTCTCAAATTCATATTACTGCTCTATTGAGTTTCAGACCTGATTTCTACATCTCTCTCCACTCCCTGATCTTTCTTTGTGCACTCTATCCCCCAGCGTACAAAACCCTGCTGCTCATCTGGTTCATAACCTGTTGAAGTACTCTCATGTGACCTCCATCCCCACCCCCCACTGAGATCAATCCAAAATCTTCTTTGCAGCTAGAGTTGTATTAAAAACTCCAATCTACATAACTTCAGAACTTGACACCTGCTTTCTCAGGTCCTTATCCTTAGGGCAGGTGGCCCATATTTCTCCGAGATCTAACCATGCTGAGCTGGATCTAACCTTTTTCTGCTTCAAAGTCCTGAAAGAACAATGCTTCTTGTGTTACAGCAGGAATTGGGTCGAGCTTTATAGTACAGTATTTCAGCCTGGATCAAGTGAATGTTAATGCTGTATTACAGAAACAGTGAAATGTCTTTGATGGTGGTGCTGATGAATGTAGGAGACCACGCTCATGGTAGGCGACGTGGATTCATCTTTAGACTTGTTCAGCTCTATACAGGAAACTTGAGTCTACATGATTTGAAAAATATCAATTATAATGGATCCTGCATGTGTTGTTGGCATGTTAGAGCATGGGTGTGTATGGTCTCGGAGTTATTGTTATTGTTTTTTTGAAAGACTGTTTGTAGTCTGTTCTGTATCTGTATTCACAGGAGTTTAATTAAATTAATTATCTGCTCTGCTGGAATGAAGATCAGTAAAAAAGACATTATTATTGAGTGACAAATCCAATTTTATGCGTCTAACCATCCACAATGTCATCATAGCAATGCCAAAATAACACCTCCAGTGGTGGCCTAAGACTTTTGCACAGTTATGTATATACTGATATAGTCTGTTGTGACACTATAATGTAGTTTGTGATTAAATTTGTAATTTCTTAAGCCAGTGATAATGTGCTTGTTACCTACAGTAGAGGTCAGCACTTAGTTTTCCTGTCCTTTTCCTCGCCTTCCTGTGTGGAATACGCACATCCTCCATCAGTGTGGGTTTACTCCGAGTGCTCCAATTTCCTCCCACATTCTTAAGATATGTGTTAGGATAAATGGGTACTTTAAATTGCCCCACTACGGGTTTGTATGACTACTATTAGAATACCGATTATTCTGCGATTAGGCATGGTCGCTGATGTAATGTGAAATAAACATCAGTTAAAAAGAAATGACTGTAGTGTTTGATGGTTGATGATTTGATACTTGACTGTCCTTTTTTTAACAGAGTTATGGACTGGAGCTAGCCTTGCTTAATTCACCTTTTTGCCACGTTATTGATTGTTAATCTATATATTTCTGATTGCTGTTTGACTGTGTGTACAGTGAATATAAGATGCAGCAGTTACAAGTTACACAATGTACATGTAAATACAAAATGGTTATTCCTGGTTCAGTAGATCTGTTTGGTCTGTTAGACTATCTACTAGAAACGATCTGCCAAGATTACTGAAAGGTGGACACCGCTTTCAAGCGTGTGTGCGTGTGTGCGTGTGTGTCTGTGTCGTTTTGAGGGAATCCCAGTTTGCATTCGTGGATTCTCTGCACCCTGCCTTGTTGTACTCAGATTGAAGTGTTTAAGAGAACTCCCCCTTGGTCTGTGGCGCACACACACACACACGTAATTTGCTAGCTTCTTTTTGGTATCCATGGTAACCACCTGGGTCTGTGAAATGCACTGCTGTCTGTAGAGAACACACACACACACGGATGCACCTCCGCAGCCTCACTGCTCCTCTGTGTCTCAGGTTATTACAGTGATGTAACACCATTGTGTGTCTCCTGTTAACACAAGTCTAATGAAATATTAATGCTTGTGTGTGAAGGTATTCCCCATCATGAGCGTTTTACTTCCCTCTTCCTTCTCTTTAACTCGGGTCTTTACTGTAAAGTGCAGCAGAATGGGTAGTTAATATGCAGTGTAGTTAGAACTAGAACAGGGATTGACTGGCCATTAGGAGGAACAGTACAATCACTGACGGACCCTACATGTGTGGGCAGTCACCTCAAACACAACATGACAGCTAGCAAGCAAGCACTTATTATTATACTCCAGTATATTCAGAATTCTGCTGCCAGAGTCTTAGTTCCCACTAAGAAATCTGCTCACATCACTCCTGTCCTTCATCAGCTACACTGGCTACCAGTCACAGAACGTGTTCGCTATAAAGTCCTGCTGTTGACTTTTAAAGCTCTTCATGGTCTGGCCCCCTCTTATCTTTCCACACTTCTTCATCCTTATGTCCCAACTCGCAAACTTAGATCCTCTGACTCTGGTCTTCTGGTGGTCCCC